>JADAQX010000278.1:0-58519 GCA_015476325.1 Cardiosporidium cionae
GGAGAGAGAGAAGAAGGAATGGGAGAGAGAGAAGAAGGAATGGGAGAGAGAGAAGAAGGAATGGGAGAGAGAGAAGAAGGAATAGGAGAGAGAGAGAGGAATGGAGAGAGAGAAGAAGGAATGGGAGAGAGAGAAGAAGGAATGGGAGAGAGAGAGAGGAATGGAGAGAGAGAAGAAGGAATGGGAGAGAGAGAGAGGAATGGATAGGGAGAAGAAGGAATGGAGAGAGAGAAGAAGGAATGGAGAGAGAGAAGAAGGAATGGAGAGAGAGAAGAAGGAATGGGAGAGAAGAAGGAATGGGAGAGAGAGAGAGGAATGGAGAGAGAGAAGAAGGAATGGAGAGAGAGAAGAAGGAATGGAGAGAGAGAAGAAGGAATGGAGAGAGAGAAAGGAATGGGAGAGAGGAAGGAATGGAGAGAGAATCATGAAATAAAGATGCTATCTTAAATTGCTACTCAAAAATAGCATTTTCTAAGCATAAAAAACGTAAAATAAATAAGAGGGAGCATCGTTTGCTACATCTTCTTATTTTTCAACAAATTTGGCAAAAAGAAGGGTGTAGGAAATGGGGGAAGTATAGATACTCCTCTTTTTCTTCTTAGCAAAAGTAATCCTCACAGGGGAGGGAGAGGGGGAAAATTATATACAAAGAGAAGCATTCTAATTAGGAATATAGAATAGTAATACTAGAGGTTTTTGGATACCCATACGAGGCTATATATTAAAAATAGGAGATTGAAGCATTTCTTATTTTGAATACATAGTGAGGTGTTCTAGCATTTCCAAGAAACATATCTTGTCTCTTAATCCATGTAGACTCTTATTCTCTCTCTTTACTCACATTCGTGTTTGTATCCTCTCCTCGTATGTAATTCACTCTCTTCTCTAGTAGAGCTCTCTGATAGCCTTGGTGCCACCTACAGTGTGAAGATTTTTCTTTTCTAGAGTGAGTCTATGCATATCCTTCCTTCTCTTCTTTTTAGGCTTTAAGGATGCAACATCAACGTTTCTTAGTGGCTTATCCAATAGGCCTCCTTTATACTGTATTTGTGTTGATCACTGTTTTATAATAAGAGGCAATCTACTTTTAGAAAAGTATTGAAGATGAAAATCCCTCCTTTATATTACCTCTCTTTTGATTTCTTCTTTTTGGATGAAACTATTCTTATCCCTTTCATCTTTTGAATGAAGCCTTAAGACATGAAAATAGGCATGATTAGATTACGTTTGCTTGCAATAGAGTGAATGAAACGAATTCTTTAGTGATTCTGTTTGCCTTATCCATCTTTTCTGAATTTCTCATGAGGGTGAGAAAACTTTAAAATTCACCCATTTTAAAAAAAGATAGAAAAACAGAAACTACTAAACATTTCTCTGCTAAAAAATAAGGGAAAGGATACGCCATGGCGGTGAGACACACCAAATATTTTTATCTAATTTTGTTGCTTAAGAAATGCATTGAATCCACTTAATACAACAAAAGAGAAAAGACACTCTCTTGGAGATTTAAAAACATTCCACCCTTTTCAAAAATAAGGGTATGAAGTATAGAGCCATTTAAAAATAAAAATAAAACTCCCTTTCATCTCCCATCGTTTTTCTATAACCCTCTTATAAGATGCTTTCGATACTTTAAGCCTATACACAAGATTTCAGGAGAGAGAAATCTTCTATAGTGGGATATCTCTTCAAAGGAATGGAATCTTCTATAGTGGGATATCTCTCCAAAAGGATGGAAACTTCTATAGAGGGATATCTCTCCATGCCTTTAAAGGGATGGAATCTTCTATAGAGGGATATCTCTTCAAAGGAATGGAATCTTCTATAGAGGGATATCTCTCCAAAAGGATGGAAACTTCTATAGAGGGATATCTCTTCAAAGGAATGGAATCTTCTATAGAGGGATATCTCTCCATGCCTTCCTTTATAATTCATCAGCGTGCGCGCTCACCAAACCATTTATATTGCGGCACCGTCGTTTCTGCCTCCTCTATCTTTTTTCGTTTTCCTTTGCCAAGAAGATTCAATCGCATCTGCAATTTTTGTTGAGATACTTTCAAGGAGTGTGTTTTCTTCATTGCCTCCTGAATTTTTTTGTTACGCTTCAAAACTTTACGTGAAACTTCTTGGAGAGGCTCCTGTGCTATATTCTCCTCTTCTGCTATGGAAACAGCGTGAGGGGGTACTAACAATGAGGTAGACATGCGAGAGGCCCAACGACTGGGCACAGGTGGAGGTGGAGAAGAAGCATCACAAAGTGAGGAAGAGGAGGCGATGGGAGAGGGGAGAGGCCTGGCTGTATCACCCACCCAGCGTTGTTCAGAGGAAGGATAACCACGTGTGTGGACGGTGGATAAACCCTCTCTGTCCATAGAAGCAGTCTCAGGGTGAAGGAGGAGATCCTGCTGTTTCTCTACGATGGATAGTTGATAGTTTAGATAGGCTACATCGGCTTGTATCCCTTCAATAATCTTTTTTTTCTTGATTTTTTTCATCTGTGCTGCCGTAAGGGTAGGCGGTGTTGATAAGGATACATTCTTATGCTCAGATTTCTCATTTAAAATGACTTTTGCCGTCCGGTCATGCATCTGGCAATTCACCATCCTAAAATTGAATTCATCTGGATTCCGTGAACGCGCTTTTTCAGATAAAATCTGCAAAGTTTTCTCCTTTTTATGATAGGATTTGGCTCGTTTTACATAATCAGAATGCTTCTCTAAATGCCCTAAACGCCGACGATGGGCTGGCTGACAGCGTTCCAAATGTACACGATGGGATATAACATTGCTAAGAGGAGCCATGATGGAGAGAGAGAAGAAAGAGAGAGAGAGAGGGTGGGAGAGAGAGAGAGGGTGGGAGAAAGAAGAAAGAGAGAGAGGCTGGAAGAGATCCACTACACCCCTGGAGAAACAATGGGGGTGACCGGTAAATGAATCAAAAACGAGAGGGTTGAAGCTTTCTTTTTTCTGTGGAGTGGTGTTAGGTAGGATAGATAAATTTCAAGCAATAAAAAACGAATCGCTTTGGAAAAAAAATTCTTAAGCGGGAGAAGGGATTCGAGGAAGAAACATCCACGAGGAGGAGGAATCCCTCTATGGACTTTTTTGATTGAAAAAATGGAAACTGAAAGGGTTTTTAAGAGGCTGTACTCTATCTCAGGCTATCTAATGAATTCAAAGACTGTTTTTTAATGAGGAGAGGAGGCCAGAGGAGGGTTCACACTTGCATCCCACGATGAGAGTATCAGCAGGGTAAAAGGCTGGGAGAAGGAGAAAAATGATCAAACTTAGAAATTTGAAGAAACGACTCAAAATGTAAACTATAGAGAAAGCAAGCCCATGAGAAGTAGAGGAGAAACATGCTTTATACAAATAAAAACACAGGCGGTAGAAGAAACAAAAAAATGCTTCAAAGCAGAAAGAATGGCAAACAAGAGGGTTTTAAAAAATCGTTTAAATAAGAGAAAATACATCATAATTATAAAATAATCAAAAAGGATGCCTATTTCTTTCTATTTGTTTGCCATGGTCAAATCTACCCACAATTTTTTTTTAATCCTTTTCTTTTTGAAAACTTCGACTCCTTGAAATTTTTTGCACTGTTTTTGCTACGAATAACTGAAGATTATCCAACAAGATACTAGTTTACCTGTTGATGTGAAGAATCCTCAAAGGTTACTGCTGCGTTTGGGAAAGCTATGACAAGATCTTTGGCTACACTCTGAGCCAGCCGCATTTGAGCAATGAGATCTCTGTTACAAGGCCAAAGAAAGAAGGAGGAATATATATATATAGTATGCTATTACAAAAAAAGATAAACATATTCAGAATTCTCTCAGGAAAATACTATCATTTACCTAAGAAGCAGAGTTTAGTAGAGTTTAAGTAAATGATAGAGAAGAAAAAAATAGGACACAGAGGAGGAGAAGAAAAAAGATTCCTCGAGTTCGCAGGGTCATCGTAGGAAACAATTTAGATTAAAGAGTTAAACGAAAAGTGCTTTCTCCTTCATAAAACCATGGATACTTGGAGAACTTCTTAAATAGATACAGAAGGAGAAAAGGATTCCACGATTATACACGATAAATTTTTCCTTTATATTTTACTTTCATCGTCTCATTTAATCTCTACATGTAAATCTCTCCTTGTTTTGTATTCTCAAAAGGGATGACGTACCGCCACGTTTCCTCACCTTTCAGAAAGAAGAGAGCGTATCTATAAAAAAAAAGAAAAAAGAAATATCAAGCAAGAAAACATGTTTTTTAATAAATAGTTCTACAGAAATTCTGTCCTCATGATTTGCACAAAAAAAAAAATTTTCAAGAAGAAAAACAGTATCTACATACGTAGGAGGGTAATGGTGTTTTAGAATGAGTATCATAAAACTTTTTATAAACCATATCATGATAACTAAAAGGAAACTCCAGCATACTGTAGGATTACAGACAGGAAGCATCATTTGTATTGGCAACGCGTCAGAAATAAATTCATAGCGCTCAACATTTCTAATTGCCAAAAATTACTATCCCTCTTCTCAATGCATCTATGGAAGAGGGGTGGCAAAGCGGAAATATCAATAAGTGAGACCATATAGTCACAGAGGTGTCTGGATAAAAATTCCAGTCTAAAATATTCTTAAAAGCAAAAAATAATCTTTGCTGTAGAGTTCCTTCCTCATGTATCGGAAATCGAGCTTACTTTGAATGCGTGATTTCTGTAGGCTGATCATTTAACAATAAATCCGCACCAAATTTCATACCCGAGGAGACAATCCAACCTTCTTTTTCTAGAGCCAATTTGATATCTTCAAGATTGAGAGATTTCGCAGTTAATTCCGACAATGTGGCAGAGCTTGCATCAATCTGAAGATAAGAAATAAAATCAGATTTTGCACGGTTGGTTGACCATAGGAAAGAATTTTCCTAGAAAGAATGGCCAAATTTGTTAAGCAAGCAATGCTTTTACCTAAGATAAACTTTCACACGGCTATATTCGCAGGAATCACAATTCATAAAGCCGGTGAGTAGTTACTTGAAGGGATATGTAATAAGCCTCCGCAAAATGCAGGTAGGTACTATGGGAAAGTTTCACTTCATAATACATACTAACTTCTCTCAACATTCCACGTTTTCTCGAAATGAAAAACTAGGCAAAAAATAATGCGACTACTAATAGACACATCTAATAGACACATCTTTCTTTGCAGAATGCATCAGGTGATTGTTTACAAAAGGTGATACAGACGGCGCCCTCCTTCATAGCACAGGGCGAGACAACAAAAGAATACAATTAGCTTTTGTTTGAGAGGATTACCCTCGTAAAACAAACTATCCTCCTGAACAATTATTAATAAGTTTTACAGTTCAGAGAGCATAAATGCTTATGATCATAAACACCAATGGCGATTTACTTACTTTCGGGATAGCAACAGACATCGTAATCCCGCGAAGTGCAATTCACCATTCTCAAAAATTGGTTGCCTCCTTCTCTTCACTATTATTTGAAAAAAAGCGAGGTTTTGAAAACAATTTGCAGCTTGTAGCAAGAGAAAAGATATTTCAGATGAAAACTGCAGTTCTCCAACAATACAGATTGATGAGGGAAGATAATTAGCTATTTTTCGCTACTGCAGGAAGATCATACTTCAATATTAGTTAACCCATTAAATCAAGAAGTTTGAGAACACCGAGAAATGAAACACTTTCGAAAAGAAAGTCCATTAGCGAATATTTGTTTTCAAAAAAAGAAGCATTGAATCAACCACGAGTGGCTACAATATCCGGTGTCCATGCATAAAGCAGATGCGCCAGTAAAAATTTGGTTACTTTTTTGCACGAGCGGCAATTCAGTCTACGGAGATGTACCGTTGGCTGTTCAAAAAATAGAGAGAGCAATTTAAATAAAGTAAATCGAGTAAAGGTTCAAGGGTAATTCATAGAGTAGAGTAAGGATAGAAGGGCGAGCGTATTTCTCATCTGAATTGAAAAACTTTTGGGAAACCGAGAGTTTAGTTTAGAGTGACTCTATTGCTTGTACAATTGCGTTATTGCCTGCTAATAGATACATTAAAGAGAATGCGAACTATTGTGTTGATAACCTTCCTCACGAAAAATACTCTGTCAAACATAATACTGAAGCCAAGAATTTCTCAAAAAATGAACGAAAAGCTTGTTAAAAGCCTTTTTTTTCTTTTCTTGTTTGGTAATATCTTTGATTTTCATAGGAGAGGTACTGCGTAATTTAATTACCCTTTCAAATATCGAGAATGAAAGTAGGGATTTCATGCCAGCATACATTTTGATGATGAGACATGATCCAAAAGGGAACAATAAGAACAACAAATTAATATCATAGACCTATTGCATCTCACTTATTTTGTATATTTAATTCTATGCTACTTGAGGAAACATATACTTATATTTCAGTGATTTAAAGAATGAAGCAGCGCGTACGTTAACTCCTACGTGGGTGAAAAAAGAAATATGACAGCGCTACACTAATTAGACTTCTGCATACAATCTTTGTTGTTAAACTTTCTTGCATGATTTATAAAAGCGCTTCTGCTCAAGAAATCTATCTAGTTTTAACATTTCCTTTTGTGGTCTACTCATTCTAAATTGAAGGATCAAGCAGCTATGCATACAGCGAAGACGCCTACAACTCAACTTCTCCCCTTCCAAATTCTTTCGCAGTTAAAATAGACGCATATTTCGAATCAGGCGACAAGAACGAAGTGCAGCGGATACGTTTCACGGAAAAGATATGCAACACGCCACTCCTGAGCGGTTATATCAAGCGAAAGAAAATTTGGCATGAATGTGGATATAAATATTTTTATATTTGCCGCTCTTGACAGTGTTTTAATTAGTTATTCTTCTTAAATGCGGAGACTGAATTTTTGTTTGTTCGTAAATCTTATTTTTCACAATGTTGCTGCTATCACATGACGAGATCCATTCGTAGCATTCTCTACTGCCACTAAAGAAATCGAATTAGTAACTCTCTCCGAAATTTATATATTTCAACATTATCCTAAATTTTGTAGGAATAGCATCTAAACTTCTCTACATTATTTTTCTCGGCTTACCTTTCGGTTTGCATTGCTGCAAAATTTCAATATTGAAGGTAGCTCCAAGTGAACTTTTCACACGCACTAATTGCTGCAATATAGCGAAGAACTAATTAAGAGATTTTTTTGCATTCTTTGTTTTAAGAAGGTAAAACCGAAATTTTGTCTGACGTACCACAAGAATTATGGGACTGTGTTTTTAATTTTTATTTCGCCTGGCGAGTTTTCTTATCTTTTTGACTGCATGACTGAGTGATTTGAGACAAAGCTAGACCATAGACGTTTAATCTAAGGAGATACACTTTTTTCTGACGTTTAATCTAAGGACATACACTTTTTTCTGCTGTTTGGAATGAGAAATGCTTGTCTACTCTTCCATTGTTTTATCCTCTGCTGCTAACAAATAACGTGTAAAATTCAACTCCTAGATGTTGAAAGTTGTCTGTTACAGCTTCATTGTATGCTGCACTGCCATAGAATCCATTTTCATTCCAGAAAAGGTCGTTACTACAATTAATTTGCATTCTTTTCCTATTGCGTTGACTTTTCAGTTATTTTCTGAAAAGATACGGCCATGTCCCCGATTATTTAAAATGGCCTTCTATATCAGCCATATATTTGTCATTTTGTCATGTCATCTTCTCTCCTACTCCCTCATTGGCATTAAAACTAAAGAAAATTAGAGCGCGTCCCTGTTTGTCTCTAATATCGCTTTGATTCCCTCTTTTCTATTTCCTCTGTTTATTTGCTTTTTTTTACAAGATGTAGAGTCTCTGTGACATTGCTTTGTTTTTTTTTTTGTGGCAGTGATGCTCTTGCTTCGTTCTCATGACACATTTTCTCATTCCTTATATACCATTAATCATCGAGGCCATTGGATCCGCAATAAAAGCAACTCCGGCCTTATCATAACCACTTCCCCTCCTGCCGCTACTGAAAGTCACCCTTGATAGAAAATCAACATCGTCCCCGCCGATTCTTCTCCATTAAGCTATCGTAATTCAGGTTACAAAAATGCGGAAAATATAAATGACATTTAGCAAAGAACTCTAAAGCCAAAATGGAGGATCCATGCTCCTTTCAATCATATTATTGCGGCACTGCGGCTGGTAATTTGGAAGTAGCCCATAAACCGAGTGGAAATACTGTAGGATGGTCTCAGGGTGTGCTAGTCTCAACAACTGAAGATGAGACACGCACATCGGAGTCATCGGAGGGAAAAATATCGAAAGTATGCATCCCAAAGTTACGCATACCTTCTAAAAAAGAAATAATTTATGACGGAGTTCCTTCGACATGGAATGATATCATTTTATCTCCAGGATTAGATCTGGCTGCCCGCTGCGAAAAAAATGAATTTCTTCCCAATATTTCTGTTCAAGGATCGTATATAGTGGATAATCCCTCGCTCCCTCTTAGTTCTCTTCACATTAGCAATGACAGCACCAAATCTCCACACAATTCTTCCTTTGATTTTTTATATTCCCCCCACAATTTGAAAGACGCTACAGCCAGATCAACGTACTCGCCTTCTTTGCATGGCCTTCTGTCCGCTCGATTCCTTCCTTCCACTGCGCTGGCGCGGCATACTCCAGCATCCGGAGGGGACGGCTTGTCTTTTGCCTCTGCGTATCCTCGTCAGCGAAGTAGTGAAAATGTTACAGGTGAACAAATTTATAGCTATTTCTCTCAAATGGGTTATGATGCACCTTGTAATAATTCTGGAGAAAAGGCATCCCTAGAGCATGCCGCCTATCCTTCAGGTGAAGCGGATCACGCAATCCGAATCTCTCTGGCATCCTCTTTGCAACCCAATGCATTCTGCAATAAGGATGCTACTCCATTTGAATCTTCTGCCTCCAAAACGCCTCGAAGAATATGGGATACGGCAGAGAATTTTTCCCCACGAAATTTGGGATATTCTCTTCCCTCGCATCCAAGAAATTTACCTTTTGCAGAAGGTTCAACGCCTCGAGAATCCAATGTTTTCACACCCAATCCTAAACGGTGCTCCGGTGAAAGCGAGCCCCCTTTGGAGAAAAAAGCGCCAGTTATCTCATCTGTTCTATTCCATCAATATGTACCTGCATCTTCATCAAATTCTATGGGCAATCCATGCACGGGTGATGATTCACCGATTTATAACATGGGCTATGCTACCTTTCGTGGTCCAATGGGAAATACTGCTGCAGAGCTCTCTGGGCCTCCTGCCAACGCTGCGGTTGAATTTTCTGAAATTCCCAAACCGCCTGCCGATGTGAAGAGCAAAAGAGGTTTTCTTCGTCATACAAATACAAAAAATAGGAAAAATGGCTCAGCATTGCACATGTTTCCTGGATTTTCTTCTGGAAATCAAAATGACATCCCACACGCACAGCAGGGGCATCGTTTATCACTAGGAAGTAAACGCCCTTTTCCTAATCCTGCTTCTCCTCCTTTTTATCCTGCAAACTCTCTACGTTTTCCACGCTCTCCCCCCTTCCCGCCTTCTGTGCCAGCATCTACACCCTTTTCTAGAGATCACCGATCACCGCTTCCTGTTTATTCACGTCCCATGATGCGTTGTCCTGTACCACCCGTACGATTCACAAACACACCGAGAGGTATCAACAGGTATACTCTGGCACCCACCCCATCGGTTTCATCTACTTCAGAAAATTCTCAAACCCATGGATTCCTGAATGATTCCCTGTTCTCTGGTGTATCCTCTGGTACGGGTGTTGGTGTGACTGCCTCTACTATGGCTGCTCCTTTGCCATTCATTACAGGGGCAACTAAATATCCTCTTTATCCCGTTTCGAGTCATTATCCAGTCATGATGCGATCACCTCCTGCTTCAAACGTTGCCACTTCGTTTTTGTATGCTCCTCGTGGATATCCTCCCCCTTATGAGGAGGCTTCTCATCGCTCTTTCAAGAATTCAAATTATTCTCCCCCCCTACCCATGAACTCTTTGAAGCCTATGCCACTCTCCCACGCTTCTGCTGCCTCACTCTCATCGGATTCTTTTCCTGCCGCCAGTAGAGGGCCTCCTTATAATGGAAATTTTATAAATCAAGGGGCAGATGCCTCTGCAATCTATTCTACTACAGCCCCTCCGAACCCCTCTTTTGTTGGTTCTAATTCGCTTTCTACGCCTTCACCCTGCATGCTCCATCCTATACCTTTGGACCCACAAAAACCCTACACGAATGGTTTATTGTCAGAGAATCCATCCCACCTACCCGCCTCCTTGCGTACTCTCGAAGGGAAAAATTTCACTACATCCTCTCCTAAGAGTAGTAACGTAGCAGGAGCCTCCATGATTCCTCAGAATACAGCTCTGGAACGACAGACACCCTTACCGATGGTTTCTGGAGAATTTTCCCAAAATTTTCCTGCTTTCCATCCCTATTCTCCACAAGACTACGGTAACACAGGGGGCTCATTGTATCCTTCTTCTTACCCTCCCATCACAGAAAATTCACGTGGCTACGCCTCTCCTGGCGGCCCACTCCTCCCTCCTGCCTCGAAGCCCTACTATGATCCTCCGGCGCCTTATGGACTGCCCTCGTATGCCCCTTCGATGCATTATCCTCCCATGACCACGGCGTATCCCATTCCACCTCCTCAGCCCCTTGTGAATCCTATGGAATTTCAAGGATATACACCGGAAGGGCCGCCTTCCTCTGTACTGCCTGATCCCACCAATGGCTATCCTCCCTCCTATTATGCCATGCATCCCTATTCTTATAGAATGCCGATGTATTATCCCCACTCTATCGCTTCTCAAGGAGCCTATCCCATGAGCTATGGGAACGTCTCACTCCCTCCATCCCATTTGGATGCCTCCCTGCCATTTCCAAATGGGAGTCAACCTCGAAAAGAGGGTCTCCTCTCGGCCGAGTATGGACATTCCCCTCTAGCCTCTAGTGGTAGGGTAGGGCCCCCCTATGGTCTTCCCTTCTCTACATGGCAACCCTCTGTTGGAACTATGCTCACATCTGAAACTCCTCGTGTTTCTGAACCTTTACGTTTTTCTGAAGTTTCTGATTTCTCTCCTAATCCTGCTGTAATGGCCCCTTCCCAGGTGATGAACACGGAGTCTCCAGTATTCCACAGCAGGCGTTCTGGGCCTGCAATGATTTCTCGTGCAACACAGCATCCTCACTCTTATTTGTCAAATGCCACTGGCACATTTCCTTCTGTAGAAACGATGAAAGCACCGCCTTCGTCTGTGCAGGCTGCCTATTCTCCTCCTGGGGCTATTCGATCTCACTGTGATGAAAAATTTCACAAGGAGAACGTTTCAGAGGAAGCAGATATCCATGAGAAGGTGCCTAATAATTCTTTAAGAGAGGGTGAAGATGTCCTATCTACCCAGCCAAGGCAAGGAAGCGCATTCTCAAACACCCTTCTACCTCCTTCCTTTCCTTCACCTCTTCCCTCTTTGCCACAGAAAAGCAGAGAAGCACCAAAAGTGGCTTTAAAAGCTTTCTGCCGCCTCCCTGAACCTTCTGTGGCTTCTACGTCTGTACAGCCACCCCCCCAGGCTTCCATTAGAGAGGGTTTCATTCCAAAAACATCAAACTATTCATCAGGTGCACCTCAAGGATATTCGAATGAGCAAACCGAAGCTCTCGTGTGTGAGGAGGCTTCGAAAGCTGTCCTAGATGCTTCTTCCACCTCTACAGATCTCTCCCAACGAAAATTGGATCGCCTTTCTCCTGTTCCCACATTTCCAAGAGGTGCCTTGACTGACTCAAATCTAGCCCAAGCTGCCAGCCCAGATGTAAGAGAGATTTCGTTTTTTGTGGGAAGAGAAGCATGGAGTAGATGAGCGCGTGATTTATAGAATAAAAAAAGTGTTTACTGTTTATTAGAGTCTACCATATGAAGTAGTTATAAGCTATATGCCTTCGTCTTTAATCTGGGTGTGTGTGTTTTGTGATTTCATCTTTCAGGAGGGGGTGTATATAGCCTAGGTAGAGAGGGTCAACTTTTTCTATGTTTTATGTATCTTCTTGTAGGGTACAGAGGTTAAATGCTATCCTTTATGTTTTCTTTATTCTCTCTTCTAGTGTGAGGTACAGCCAGTGAGCAAAGCCTCTTGTGATAGTCTGCAACCTCTTCCTGAATTTCGTCATGCCTTCAATCCTGCTGAAAATTGTTCCTTGTTGCCCTCCTCTGCTACACCTCTTGTTTATTGTAATGGATATGCCTATGCGGATGGAAATAGTAGCAGATTCTCACCGTTTTCTCCTCCTGTAAGGAAGGAATTTGCAACACCGGAGTGGCCGCTTCCAAATTCTACTCTTTCTCATGCTGTTGCCGCCCCTTTACCTTATATGACGGGTTTTAATGCTTGGAATGTAAATGCTCAGTCTTATGCCTTTGATAGTCATAGGAAGCATCTACCCAATGGGATGAATTTGGGTGAGAGTGGACTCATGGAATCGACACCCTTCATCGATCCTTCTAGTATGCCAGCGTGGAATCATCTAGGGAAACTTTCTCAACTATTGAAGCATCCCTCTAACATTCATCCATTACACGTATCTTTCTCTACACAACCCTGTTCCACTGGAAATTGGGAATATCAAATTATTGAGCAGGGTAGCTTTGGAAAAGTATTTGCTGGTAGCTGCCAAGGAAAAGAGGTTGCAATTAAAGTACCCGTTGAATCGATGCTGCAAATGGATCCTCAAGGTGTAATGGAACGAATTTTGAATGAATGGAAGATTTTATCAAAGTGTGATCATCCGAATATTGTGAAATTAGTGGGAGGGGTCGTCCATGGAGCATTTGATGTATGGCTCGTTACAGAATTAGTGAAAGGGTATGATTTACACAGTATTAAGTATTCTCAGGATCCTTCCATTCAGCGGAAAATTTCTCCTCGTCATGGGTTACACATGTGTAGGCAACTGGCCATGGCAGTGGCTTATTTGCATAGTACCTCTCGACCCAATTCCATCTCTATTGCAAATGGTATGGAAAGGAGTCATGTACAAAATTTGGCTGCCAGTCGGCAGGAAGGATCGAATATCTCTTCCTCTTCCCATGCCTCGTTATCGACGGGCCAATCTATGCATGTGAATGGGAACAGCACAGGTCAAACACTGAAAGAGGTGCCTCATCAAGTAAAAAATAAAATAATTCATCGGGATATTAAACCAGAGAATGTCATTGTTAGTAAGGATTGGCATATTTCTCTCTGTGATTTTGGGGACGCAGAGGAATCTGAAAATGGCTCTGTAACCCGCTTGATGGGAGCTACGTGGTTCTATGCGCCTGCAGAATTATTAGCTTGCGATCCTTTGGGATCTGCAAAGGAGGGTTTGCACACATTACCAACATTCACTGAAAAATGGGATATTTGGTCGATGGGATGCGTATTTCATGAAATGTTTGGATTGTCCAATCCTCTCCATGCATATATTGATAGAGAATCTGAGGCCTCGACGTATGAGAAACTAAAGAATCATGCTCAACAAGGAACACTCATACCAAAAATATCGCATAGATTACAAGGCATTTGTGGAGAAATCATTTCAAAATGTCTTCAAATCGATCCCAACGATAGGCCTACAGCTGATGAAATAGTACAGATGTTGAATCAACCGGATGGAATGATCTTGAAAGACATTTTGATTTATTCATGATGAGATGCTAATGGCAAAACCTTCTTTTATTTGATTGTATTGCATGATCAATACTACATAAGGGGGGGAAACTTTATTTATATTGAAAGTGTACCCTATTTTTTTTTTAGTTTGTAGTACTTGCTTCTTGTTAGCTAGAATTTTTCAAAGCTGTTTTTAGCATTACTCTTTTTACACTAACGTTTTTATAGTGAGAATGGCATTTTTTATTTCCTCTTGAATCATTCTGAAAGTATGCGCATTTGTGGGCTGTATATTTTTTTTATGTGAGCTATTGCTCTCATTGATTTTTTGCTCTACCAATTTGTAGGTGAGGTAGGATTTAAAAATTTGCTGCAAAAAAAAATTATACAATGATTTTCGTCTAGATGTACATCTATAAACAATGATATTCATTTATTTTATGTACAGGTTATAAAATATTTTTATTCCGAGCACTTCTTTCTCTTATTCTTTTTAAGTGTTCCCTGATAAGTGTTTTCAATATTTTTAATATTGTCATTTGTAATCTATAGGGCTGTTCTTTTGTAAAATTTTTCGCTGGCTATTTGAGCTGTTAAAGAGATATTGATTAAATTTGAAAGTTGTACACAATGTCATTATATGCAAAATTATGTTTTCAACGGTGCGATTGAGCACTCATTATTTTTTGTGTTGATAGGTGCAACTATAGTTTCAAAAATTTGGCAATCGGTGAAATGTTATGTTATACTGTTTTGTATTAAATTCTCTATCCTCTTCGTTACATTGTATTTGTATGGAGCCTAAGCAAGTTGGCTTCATTTATAAATTCGCAATATTTTTCAAAGAAATTTGGGGTTTTCCCCATTCGTTTATTTTTATTTTATTATATTTTAAATGATTTAGGCTAAATGAAAGTATGCTACAATTTTTGCCCAAGTACTAAATCCTTTTTTGACCTATAATGATTTTTTCTTAGTAAGAAGGTCAGCTTCAATCCACACCGCGGCAAAAAAACTTCCTTTCGTTTTTTGGAAGAGCTAATCCATAAAAATAAGGGAATTGCTGAAAAAGTATTGCTACTCAATTTGATTTATATTTTAATGAATACATTTTTGGTTGCTGTATTTGTACGATAACCGATGCATATGTATAAAATCACCGCGTGATTCGCCGCTGTAGCTGCTACTCAATACTTCGTAAGACTTCAGATGAAATACACTGCGATGATAAGCAGAGGTTTGGCGCATTCTAAAATAATTAAAATCTTGCTTTTGATAATTCACATACCGAACACATATACAGGAAAGGGAATTACGCACAAATTTTATATTTGGTTTGCAAATGCATGCTTCTGAGATTATATCAACATGTAGATAAAGAAAACTATTGCTAAGTGGTACCTACGGCTATCCATTAAGTGAAAGGGGATGTGGACTGATACTTCCTTAAGCGTTTTAATTTGAGACTTCAATAAGTACGAAAATATTAATGAGCTTTTTCTCATCGTTTGGTGCGCATTAAGCTTTCCTATTACCTCAGACTTCCGCATGTTGTGCCGACACGATTCAAAGCAGGAATTGTTTCCCATTCGTTTTTTACATTAAAACGAATAGTCTTTAATATATAACCTTTCCAAGTTACCTCTTGTGATGCCGTATGCAGGCTTATGCATTGGCATAAAAAAAATGAAGGCAATCCGATTCGTTTACGGCAAGTTTAAGGGAAGTTTATAACCTGTTCATGTTTCAATTATATAACCTGTAAAGCAAGTTCACAAAATGATAGTGAATGAAATCTAGACAGTGAAAAGTTGTCCACCTCTGAACCGCCGCACACCTGCAATGAAATGCTCTATTGTGAAGAAAAATATCACACTACAAGGTACGAGCGCAAACATTATGTGGAACACCCAAAACATCGTTTTACATATATGGGTTATTGTTATACAAGTCAAGCCATTTGAATGAAAAAATGAACAGCAATAAGAAAACTACTTAATTTGAAAATATATTGCAAAGTAATAACAAATTTTATTTTTCGTGCCTCCTTCGGTGCATTCAAGACCTACAGCACCGGCATCTGGCAAATATATTGGATTGAGACATTTGAAAAATATTTCGATGCGAGACTCTTTGACATGCAAGTAATCTCCCATTTTTCTTTTATAATTTTAACCGAGATAAATTTTCTAAATTTCCATGTTCAATTTTCCCAACGATTGAAATTTCATAACTTTTCCCTACCAGAATAGCTTTGGTGTACCATTGCATGGGAAATGCTGCTACACAAGTTCGATTTCTGACTTCTTTCAGACGCCATACTGACAAATCTTGCAAGTGTTTATAAGCAATGCCTGACAACCAATTTTCATCTAATACAAATCTGAAAAAATATGTATTCCTGACAAATCTTGCAAGTGTTTATAAGCAATGCCTGACAACCAATTTTCATCTAATACAAATCTGAAAAAATATGTATTCCTGACAAATCATACATAGATGAGAACATTTACCAAGGAGAAAAGCAATCTAGTTGTTACGGAATTTGCGAGCATTATTAATTCGCATGAGGACAATTGCACTCTAGATGAGTTTTGAAGAGATCGTGCTTTCATTCGCGGTGGTACGAGCCTTTGTAGTACGATGTTGGTGCCATGTTGAATGCTCATATTTTGCAGCACAAAGCACTAGCGAACATCATTATTATCATTCCACTCACAACTTACCCTGATGGCGAGATATTTCTGAAGTTAGCAAAGAAATCGTCTTTATTTTGTATCGTCCTTGAAATGAGGGGATTTGCAGCATGATACGGAAAGGTCAAGGTAGTGAAACAAAGAAGCCATTGAGTGTACTTTCTGGGCTTACTCCTCATTCCTTGCATTTTTTCAAAAGTTTTTTGGTAATACGAATCCATTGAATGGGTCAAAACCTTCGATGCAGTTGCTCTCCCTTTTGAAACTTTTTAATCTTTCTTCCTAGCAGATTTAAATACCTATTAAACTTTTTAAAAATATACAAGTGTGTGAACGGGTCGCCCTTGTCAATATTGTATTCTTGGTTACGCAGCACCATCATGACAGACGAGCAGCAGGAAGCAGTCCTGCCTCATAAAACTGCCTTCCCTGCAGTTAAGTTGAGCTTCTATGAGTTGCTTCTCCGTCAACTGTTGGATGATGGGTAAGCAGAGTTGTTCTACCATTTTTATGCAGTAATAGAACAAAGAAAGCTAAAATGGGAAAAGTACTGCTTAAAATAATTATAAGAAATCATAAAATCAAATTTAAGATTTGCATTTGTATTGCGGAAATACCTATTTCGCTATGGCTGTGTTAGCCAGTGAAGGAAAGTTGTTTTGTAATCGACTACGGTTAAAATTTACTGATTTGCATTTACAGACTAGGTTCTAACGTTTGTGGAATACTAACGTTTGTGGAATACTTCTTCAAGCTTTTCGGAGTTGTTTTTCTACTGTATTAGGGGATTGTAAGGGTTATTAAATGCTTAACTTTCAATGCTAGAATAATGAGGGGTGCTATACTTGAAAAAAAAGAAATAACAGTTCGTATCCCCTCTCATACGAAGCCGTAAAATTCATGTTTGGGTGATATTTGCTGCGTTATACACACATTCTGGAGCAGCTATTTTTATGGGTAGAAATGCTTTTACGACTGTAGGTTTGAAAAATTGCTCTGTTTATTTTGAAATTTCTGTACATACCACATCTACTTGCTTACAAATTTTCCACTAGGAGTTCTTTTTAATTGATAGTAGTGGAGATCAGAAGAAAAAAAAGTCTCTAATGATGTATATACCTGCAATCGGTGTTTGCTTTATGTGCATAGATTTTATGAAACAGCCGAGGCTCTCAAAAATGCCATTCAAGTGAAACCTAACTATGATATTGGAAAAGATTATCTTTATCAAATATATGACGGTGCAGCTCTGAAACCGCTGCCTAACAAATCTGTATTACAATCAACCCCTATATTACAAACTTCAGCCTCAGAGACTCCTCTCTATGGTATTTTTAAGACCTGAAAGTTTTTGTAAAAATAAGCTGCATGATGAAAAGGAAGCATTTCTTTATATTTATAAAAAAGTGTTTGGAGGAGATGATATTATTTTTTTGCTTATCACTTGTATGTATGCTATTGATGTATTGCATGGGATACATGAATGAATCATGGAATTTTGTGGAAACCTTAAGTAAATTCCTTCATTTCTTATGGTAACAAATTCTTTCTTAATGCACAGAGCTTTAATGAGAATAATTTGTGATTTTTAAAGAGTATTGATGGCGTGATAACGCAAATTTCTCTACTCTAGGAGATGCTCATGAAACTCCACTCTCTCATTGCAAGTTTTCACCACGCGTAGATATATGAAGGATACTCTCATTCCCGAAATTTTTATGGCTAAACTTCCCACGATGAATTCTTTGCTCCACGGATATTTTGTTTCTTGTTATTCTAGACGTAGAAGTGTGTTTTACTCTTCCTAACTCTATCCTTTGCTCATTTTTATATATGTACCCCTCTTTTACTTCTTATATATGGGAAGAAATTGTGCTCTTGAGTAGGCAATAGTAAATTGGAACATTTTAAATAGATGATTTGCTCAGAGTGTGTTATACCTGATGGCACTCTTTATTATTTCCATTAACATTTTTATTTTAAACTCTTTTAAGCTTTTTACTTTTGAATTTTGAAGTTTAGCCACTAAAACTATTTCCTGTTTTTTGTTTTTTTAATAAAAATTCTTTGCAAGGGAATGCATTTGCTTCATCAATAAAAAATTGGCAGCCTTTGCGTATTCCATCCATGCGATTAAATATTCCCCTTGAATTCATAGCCAACTATCACACATCAGAGAGGATTGATGAGCTTCCTAAAGATTCCACAGAAAAATTACTTGACATGAAACCTCCAGAGGAGGCAGTTTCAATGAAACATTCTCGTTCTCTTTCTGTACTTCCTTCTATTCATTTACGCTGTGAATTAAAACAAGCAGCGGTAAGGAAATTTGACTATTCAAATGGCTTATAGTATAGTTTTTATTTTATATAAAAGTAAACTGCTTGTTTCATGCGATAGGAAACAGGGACTACTATTTCTCTAGTAGTAGAGAAGTTTATCTATAAAAATATATATGAAATGCAGTTCTAAAACATGTTGTACACTGTTGCATTCATTGTGATGTTTTGTGAGGCACCGCCTACCATTGGATGAAACATGCATATCCTCCTATCTACCACAGATTTGTTTTAAAATTTGCATAAATATTTCTGTTTACACTCCATGGAATACACTCTTTTTATTCCTTGAAAAAAGTTCTTGTAAACTATACACACTCCGATTTTAGTAGGCGTTGCTTCGTCTCCTCTATTCTAAATATATTTTTATTCTTTCTTTCCAATTCTTTGTGTACCTTGGCTGTTATTAAATCCTGTGAGTTTCATCTGCTCACACTTTAAACTCTATCCTCATGGGTAGGAGGCGGTTTATATTTTTAGTTATTATTATTTCTGAAAATGTTAAAGTTATCTCCTTGAGAAATTGTTATAAATAACGGCGTTGGGGTGTAATTTATATTTTTTTTAAATTTTTTTATTCTCCTCTTGTTAGGAATGTTTATGTGTTGCAATTTCACCGGATCGATCTTATATGGCCAGTGGAGGTAATGATAAGTGTGTCTATGCGATGGATATCCCCAAATTACAGCGAGATCTACAGGAAACTGCCATGTTTTCTCCCTAGTAAGCCTTGGTGAAATCTTGGCTGGTTTATACCACCTAGTAGAAATGATTTATAGGCATTTGAAATGTGCAATGAAATTCCAAAATAAGTTTTATTCTACTTTTCTATTGGATATATTACTTATTTTTCTGAAATAGAGTGCAAAATGGGATACTTTTCAAGATGCAAAGCGGAGTGAAGATTTTTTTAGAGAGAGCGTTGAAATTTATTTTTTCTTGTAATTTGAAAATTATGTTACATCTTAGTGTAGATTTAGCAACTCTACAATGAATGGGGGGAGGAATGTATTTTGTTTTCTAATTTTCAGTGATAAATCCTTACTAAAACAGAAGAATCTACAAATATTCGAAGAGCATAGTGCCCCCGTCACCGCCCTTTGTTTTCACCCCTTTAAGTGAGAGAATTTTTCTCCTCTCTGTTTATTAGTAGTAATAACAGAAAATCCATTTTCTAAGCCCTATATGTGTGTGTGGATTTCTTCCCTACAGCATTTACTTTTTATAGAGCTTGATATATACTCTATACACACTCTATCTTATAGTTTTTACATTCTCCACGTGTTTGATAAAGATTCTCAAATTCTTGGATGTTTATCCCTATTGCAGACCTGTATGTTGCTCTGGATCAATGGATAAAACGGTGAAGTTATACAATGTTTCTGAAGAAAATATGGAAAAACCAGGTTTTACTTTGAGTGCAAAAGAGTATACATGTATCCTAGCTTCTACTCTACCCATGATATGTGGAAGTAGACGTTGGTGTATTTCAAATGCAAATACATGCTTTTGGGTGATGACTATACTAAGTCACACACACCCCTTCAAGCTCGAATTCTCCTTTTTGGATGAACGATTGCATTTACTCATTTGTTTTTGGAGGGTTGCAGTCAGCAATTGCAGCAATGATTTCTTCTTCTTCTATGCTTGATTTGAGAGTGATGGACGATGTATATTTTCATTCCATGAAACTGTAGAAAGAATCGTTTTTGCTGTACATAATTTTTGTGTCCAAAAATATGTTTCAACCCACGTTTGTAACATTCTAAAGTTAAAAATCTTTTATTAATATATTTTGATGGAATGGAACTGAAGACTGCATGCCTTCTATCTCATATATATAATTTTTGTTATCTATCCAGGTAGCTTTAGCAACGATCTCTATCCTATTCATTCTCTATGTTTTCACCCCTGTGGTGATTTTTTGTATGTTGGCACCTCCCACCCTACGATTCGACTCTATGATTTTCAAAGTGCGGTGTGTTATACTTCTCGAAAACTGGAGTTGAATCATACTGTAAGTCTCCTTACTCTCTCTGTATCCAAATATATTTAGAAATACTCTATTAGAGTGTGTGTGTCATTTTTGTTGTTATTTTTTAATTTTGTTGGGTAGGATCCAACTTTATATAATAACACTCGAAAGAGAGAGAGAGAGAGAGAGAGGCATTTTAGCAGGAAAAAAAAATATTCAGAGAACAAGCGATGACCGTAGAATTCTCTAGATTTTTTGATAAATTTGTTTGAAAATTTCGTTAAATAGAGCTTGCTTTTCTAGAAGATGTATACCCTATTTGAATTCTTGAACATGCATTTAAAAAAAAAAATTTTTACCTATTGAAGAGAAATTTGTATTTATAAAAGCTTTATATATATATTTGAGTTTAAAATCACTCGCATTTGTAAGAGTAGAAGGAGGGATGTTTACTTCTTCATCCCCTTATTTTTATAGGCTTCTACTGTTACTAAACTGTTTGTTATATATCTTCTCTTAGCAAAGAATTAAGGTTTTTTGTTTTATCTTTTAGAAAATTAGGTTAAGACAAAGTGTTTCTATCGTTTGTGCATCTTTTTGTAGTTTTTTTTTCTATTTTACGGATTGCAAAAAAATTTTTACCCTCCTTTTTGTATACTTTCTTTTACAATTTGCTGTTTGAAATTTTTTTTTTTTTAAAATAGTTCTTCTCTACACAAGGTTTTAATATAGGCTTGAACCCTCATTTGCATCTTTTTGATATATCCAGCCATTGAAATTTATTCCTCCTTTTTTGTTTGAAACGCATTCTTCCTATCTGCATTTGTACACACACACTCGTTCATTTTGTCTATAATTTATAAGCACAGACAGAGAGAGAAGCTGAATTTGATTTTACTTTGTTTACATGTGCTTATCAGAATTCTATAAATACTATACGCTGTTCTGCTGATGGATCCATTGTTGCTTCTGCATCTGATGATGGGACCATTAAGGTTACTATTAGAATAATGCATTTCATTGCATTTCTCTCTCAATTCATCGCATTTCATCTCATCTCATTTCATCTCATCTCAATTCATCGCATTTCTCTCTCTCAATGCATAGCATTTCTGCCCTTCTACTATTAAAAATTGTTGTTTTAAGTTGTATTGTTTTTTATTTTGAAAGCAGCTACCAGAGAGAGATTTTTTTCCAGAAAAAACGAATGTATTCTGTTTTTATGCTTCATCTCTGTTTTGTACGTAAATTCTCCAAAAATGGCAAGAAATGAGCATTTTTAGCAATATTTTATCGATGATTCCATGCAAACATTTTTCTCTATTTTTATATAGTTCTGGGATGCAATATCTTTCAAATGTATCAATACTATCGAAAATGCACATAGGTAAGGTATACTCTTCTTGGGAAATATTTTACACAGTTATAAACACTGCAGAGCTTGTATAAGGCTATGATTTTTTATTAGTAGAACAGGTACATAAAGAGCAAACCTAGAGTAACCGCATCGCTGAAAGAGATTAATATTCATTGTTATTGAATTGAAAATTTTGAATTGGAATTCTTATTCAATTTGAAATCCTGGAAACCATTTGCTGCTATCCATTTAGAATCAAACTGTATTCTACGATTTTTTAATATCTCCCTCTCAGGTGTTGTGTATAGGGTATAGTAACGAATTTGCACTCTCTATATCCTATTTGTTGCAGATGCTATCCAGTCAAGAGTATTCAATGGAGCCACTCTGGACAGTAAGAAAAAAAGGGATCAACAACTTATGTTTGAAATTAATATTTTTCAGTTTATAATTTTATTTTCTATTCTTAGAGAAAGAATCTCAGTGTATTTGCTTGCTGCTGCTACATTTTTTATATTTTTTATTTTTCAGTTATATCCTCTCTTCGGGATTGGATGGCCAAATGCGCATTTGGGATATTCGCCGTGGGCAGGAGGTTTCTGAGTTAAAAGAAGTTTACTAATGGCAGAGAAAGCGTGTGTTGAAACAAGAGAAAAATTGTTTTCCAGTGTATAAATCTTGCCAACCTTTGAGTATAGAAGTGATGGAACGCTTTTAAGAGGGATAGAGAGATCAAAATTGGGTCTTTCTATGGCTTTAGAGTCCTACTCCATCATTCCTTATATATGCCTCTTGTGTTGAAAAATGTAAATCCTGACATTCCGTCAATACTTGAAAGGTATAAGATTTTTTTCCTGGTTTGTTAGGTTTTAGTCATTGGAAGTGGTCGACAAGCTGACATTTCCCATTGTTCCGCCTCCTTTCTTTTTGATGAATCCCTTATACTCTATGCTTCAAAGTGTGGTTAGTTCATGGTTTCTATGCCATTTTGCTAACATTGGGAAGTAGGAATACGATAAAAACGGTTTGGCCACTCTCGGCCTGGATTGTTGGGTGTGTTTGCTACTCTGGCATCTTCAAGGAGGATGGAAAGAGGATGGAGGAGGAGATGAGAGGATGGAGGAGGAGAGGATGGAGGGATACTCTGCTTGAGAAATGTATTTGCAAGATTGTATTTCTCTTAGTGCTACCTTACAAGTCATTTTTGATGTGTAAGCACTGCTAACCAACGTGCATTTGTCAGCTTTTGGCAGTTGCTCTTTGGTAGAGTGTCAATTCTTCAACCTTTGTGTTTTCTATACCCATATCTGTTTCCTCTAATTTAAAAAATTTGGATGCCCTGCATAAAGTATAGAGCTACTTTATGAATGGATGGGAAAGCACGTACTGAATTTTATGGTTTACTGAAAATACAGCTCACGCCAATCAAGACATACTGATGTACAATTCTTTCAGTGGCAATTTGCTTTCAACTTTGAAATCACATCACTTTAAGTAGGCACAGTAATTTTCAGTATATGCTACATTCTTCTTGTTTCCCCTCACAGAAAAGTTGAAGGAATAAACTACTAAGAACGAGTTCAAATAATACGCAGAATGTTTGCAGATCGTATTTTGATTACGCTTTGCGTTTACCTTTATTTTGTTACTGTAATGAGGGTGTATGGAAGATATTTTCTCCTATCTTTCTCTCGAGTACATGCTTTTCGAGGTTTTATACGGGTTGATTCTTATTCTTGATACGTAGCTACTGTGTAACGATTTTCTACTTTCTGCGGGTCCTGTATTTTCTTTTTATTATTTATTTATATATCTTGGAGTGCTAAAAGTAGTTACAGCAACGGTGAGATTAGTGTTATTGTAAGGTAGAAGCGTTTTCTGTCTTCTTCATAGTGAAATGAGTGCCCTGGAAACCGTACCAGGAGAGGTGGCTTTTGCTACAGCTAGCCGTGATTCTCGGTAAGAAAGGGATAGCACATCACTCTTTGTAAATTACATTAAATGTCAGTTTTCATTTCTAATATGTCCGCATGTCAGCAGCACAAAAATAGGCATTAACAAATGAAAGTAGAAAAATATTAATTTTTAGTGCAAAAAATGTGACCATATGGAGTATCAAGAGAGAAAAATGAATGAGGATATTTACAGATATTTTTCGATTGGAAATGGGATTCACTTTCTAGAATAATTATGAGCCATGTTTCGGTTTAAAAAAATTAGCACCGTTAAAACTAGTAGTGAAAAGAAAAAACTGTAGCTGCTCTATGTGTTGTCGTTGGGACAGGTGTTGTCTCTTTGATATCAAGCAAGCATCTTTACCTCAAGAGGACAATTATCCAAGCGTGGTTTAAGGCAAAAGAGGCTCTTTTTTGATGCCCTACATGCGTTTTTAATTTATTTGCATAGCTGTTTCTGAAATTCTTTTTATTTTGGCTGCTTTCACCATTTAACCTTTTATGAACAGGATAACTTTTTTTATGATTGAAAATTCAATATTGGGGCTTTTATTTCTTAAAAATAAATTTTAGTGTCATGCAAATTTGAACTGCAAGGATAATACAATTACAAATATTACTGCGATTCAAACTCGATATTTTATTGATATCTCCGTAGGTGCCTAAGAATAAGCGAAAAAACTTTATGTTTCTAATTTTTTAAGCGCGGTGATGGTTAACATTGAAATTTCAAACGTTTTGTGAAATTTTGATTAACCATCTTAACAAGGTAATTTCCTG
Organism: Cardiosporidium cionae; assembly: GCA_015476325.1. NCBI lineage: Eukaryota > Apicomplexa > Aconoidasida > Nephromycida > Cardiosporidium > Cardiosporidium cionae. Next base: position 24,778 of record JADAQX010000278.1, read on the forward strand.
TTTGTACTTTATTTTGAAATAAATCAATTATTGCTTACAAACTACGCATCTGTTGCTATCATCTTTTCAAAATGTTCGACTTTTGAAAAGATGAGCCCCTTTATATTTTGATATGTAACCACAAAATGAACCAATACTTCAGTTAATTGCTATGGATATCTCCTTATTTTTCAAGTCAATTTTGTTTTTTTGAATTTGGTTAGACTATAATTACTAGCTAGCGCTTATCAAAACGAAAATTAGGTAATGTTTTCACATCTGGTTTCCATTGTCAACGGCTAAACAAGCATATGATGCCATAGATTCGTAAAAAACTTTTCATCAGCATGCTCGATGCTGGAATGTTTTTACAACGGCATAAAACATCCACGCGGCTTTGGGGCATTTATTTTGTAAGTAAAAAATAACATGCTATTATAAATCAATCTCCTAATAGTACAGATGAAGTTCTTAAAGCGCAAAGGATTTTTATTTCGAATGGATTACATTGACGAATTTGTTCCAAAACCCGCTCACCGTTATAACTACTTGCTTCATGGTAAATTGCTTGTAGAATGAGTAATTAAGCATTTCAATTGATACGAAGTACTTAACGTGAAGTTTTACGAATAAATTTTAGTCTATATTGTGATTCCAGTGACCATTTAGACTGCAAGTGCAAGCTGTTGGCTTATTTGTTGCAAAAAATGTTCTTATTTATCTAATTTACTGTTGCCCATTCATTTCTCACTGGTATTCTCTATTTACTCTTAATAGAAAGAATCCTAAAAGGATTAGAAGATAAAGCCACATGTAAAGCATTCGATCCAAACAAAAGATGTTGAAAACTTTCCACAAATAAAGCCATTTAATTGTAGAAATTCATTGAAATGAATTAAGAGCAAGAAGAATGCAGCCATGAAATAGAAATACCAAATATTTTTGACCAAGGCGCATACATTTTTATCTTAAAGTGAAGCAGACCATTAGATGTCTCCATAGTTTGCTTTTCTTCAAACATGAGACTTTACTTAATCTATGTTGACGTTAAAAAATGGTAGCAGCTTTTAATGACTTCGAAATTGTAACAAATTACAACCCTCTCTTCGCCATAAGGAAAAATGACAAAATGAAAGTCTCTTTTATGGAAATTTTTCGAAATGGAAGGACTTTTGATATGCAAGACAAGTTAAGTGCGTTCATTTTCTTCGTTTCAAAATTAAATATTTCAAAGAAAACACTTGTAAGAACGATTGCGACAGGCAAAAATCCACATTTTATCTCATTCAGCGCATGCCTTATAAAGGGAACCATCTCAATATTTAGTAAAATCTCAAAAATGACCTAGGAAAATAAATGTTATTTGCCTGAGATTTGATCGACTATTAGGGCTGTTAGTGGCTATACTTTAATAGATAGTGCGTTAAATAACTTCAAGCAAAATGACACTGTGCTCCCACTATAGCATTGTAGTAATGGTCGGATCTAAATTTTGATAACAAACTACAAATGAAAGTACCAGCTTGGGGTTCAGCTTATGCAAGTTGCGGAAATTCAATGAGTAAAGCCAGAAGTAGCTGTTACATGCATTAAATGCATTATCGACATAAAATTTACTGGTAATACGATAATTCTTATAACTGTTTACAAAATTATTGCAAACGGCGGAATCGCTCCAGATGTCTATGAAAAGATCAGATCAAACGACGTCGCGATCTACATGTCTAGTGAAACTGCTAATGTGTACGTTAGAAGACGTGACAATATATTTATAATGAAATAACAGTAGTCATCAAACTTATAAAACTTTTGAAAATGAAGGGTGTCTTGTTTAGACTACACCAAATCGTTCTATTCGGCGTCGTTTCTTTTCTTCTTCATCAACAATTCCAAATCGCTCCATTCGGAGTCGCACCTTCGTCCCCTAATAACATACAAATTCGTTTCCTTCTCTATTTAATTTAAAAAAACAATTTTAAATTTAAAATAAAAACCTTTTTCGTCTATAAAAGAGATAGTCACAAACATACCTCATCAACGATCCCAAATCGCAAAGCTCGTGCCTTTCGTCTCTCTACTTCTACCGAATCAACAGGTGCTTTCATATCCGCAATAATCTTACACAGAAAACATATTTAAGCAAAAGTATTAATGGAAAAACATGCTCAATCCTAATATTGATTGGTTCACAAAAACTCAACGTCATTGATTCATTTTATTCGTGCAGCACTAGTCTATGGCTAAAATGGCATTATAGAAAAATTTTAATACGAGATAAGCCATTCCCCGCTCATTCATACTTTCATGCATGCAAGGAATAATCGATATGATTCCCAATAGAAACAGCCACTGTGGGAAAATATTTAAGAGTAGACTTACTTGTTTCGCAGATTTGGGGTTAACATCAGCAGTTAAAGCCGCAGGAGAACTTGATTGAGTGCCAAAACGAGCAGAGCGTTGCTTTCGTTTTTCTGCTTCTATTTCAGGAGTCCATAAATTGAACCTATATTAAAGGAAACAGCTGACATTTAAGTCATAACTCAAAAAAGAAAGCTTGGAACATTTTAGAAGTAACCATAAAACGTAGCAGGGAGAGTGATGAAAACTGGTGCATAAACTCATGTAAGTATACATTCAGGAATTGAAAATCGTTTTACAGGAATGGTAGAGGATAGCTAGGATAAGGTAACACGTGTACGATCAACATAAAAGCTTTAGCGAGAAAAAATCTAACCTTTTTGCACGTGCTATCTTCTTTTCATCCTCATTAACCAGACCTTCAAAAAAAATACAATATAACAAAACTAGTGTATAAGCAGGTCTACAAGTTGGATAAATACTACAAAATAGCAGGCATAAAATACATCTTATAGCATATTAATACAATTAAAGGGAGTAGGAAATCAAATTGGTAAAGACGCAAACTTCATTCCACCCATGATAAAGAATCATTGGAAGGTATAGAAATGGATGCATTTCCAAACCAAATTTTTGTTTACGAAATTCCAAACGCTGTTCATCCGTCAGTTGTGTAATATTTAAAGAAGATTCAACTTTCGGTATGTTCGAATTCACAGCATTAGAAGTAGTAGCTGAAGCATGCGGACCGTTTCCCCCTATCAAAAAATTAAATATGCATGCGTATTTTGTTTATGATTGGCAATTAACAACAATATCACAAAAGCCAGAGGAAGTAAAGTTCGTGTAAGTATCCTCTGCCAAAATTTGAAGAAATTTCGCAGTAAAACAAATTTATCGCAGGCAATTCAGACGGTATAGATATTCGAGAAAACTACCAACTCACCTTTTGTTCCTTCTGATATAAGGGCTGATGTAGCAGCGACAGTGCTTTGCAATAAAACTTTTTGCCTTTCGTTTGTCATGCTTCCTGGATTCCTATCATTGATTGAAATGCTTTCTTTTTGTGGATCCCCGGACGAAGTCTGGTTTTGCGCAAGTAGTAAACGCTCTATCAGCTCATTCTTTCGTCCAGCTACAGAGAGACCACGCTTTGCCAGCAAAATTTTCAAAGCAGGAATTTTGAGTGTGCTAAAGTCTACGTCCATTATGCAATTAGAATTATTCGCACTTTCGTATTTTCTGCATGCACAATAAAAATAAAAGATTTGAAAAATACAGCGGGAAAGTTTTTACAAAGATAGGGACAACTTAATAAAATGAAGGTTATGCGAAATATAGAACAGCATGTCTGTGCATTTCGAAGTTTTTAAATATGAGCAACCAAATATTCTCAGTTACAGTATACTCTTTTGAAAATTAAAAGGATACTGCGATAATTTGATGAATTAAACAGTTTCCACATTCTTGAACCTTATATACACAATTCTTCTATTTCAAAAACAACAATCTTACAGGCGTTTCGATTATTGCGTATATTTTAAACATTTCATTTTAATTAACTGAACAGTTACTGTACATACTTAATAGCCTACTAATTACCTCACAAACGGTTTTACTGATATATCGTCACGAGATACAATATTAAGCCTAATCGCGTTTTCTGATACAGTAAGATATATTGATCGATAATACAATTCTCGCCAACGCTGTTTCAATAAGGGGTTTGATATCAGTAGTGTTCGACTGCTCAGCCTCATACATGTATAAAACAAAAGCTACACCATCTCTTTGGCCATTCGTAAATGTCTACGATTAAATTGCTAAGAGGCCAATAGCAAACATCCGATAGAATCGTTGCGAAGAAGGGATTACTGCGGTAGTGACAGAAATACAACAAAACAAAGATTCGTTGCGAGAAAGAAGAAATGACCATATATTTCGTACTCATAACAGAGAAAAAAACTTTTATGAAATATTCAAATATAAGGCAAGTAGCACAGAAGCTGCAGAATAGATATTTACGCATTCAAGTGTCTGTACATCTTCTAGCTCCTACAGAATGAATGAGTTACGGCAGAGCAGAAGAGAATGTTGACATATTGCAACTCTATTCAACTGTGCACACAATAAAGCGCCACTTGATTACAAATTGAACTGCCACAAGTACTATAATCAAAGTTGAAAAGAAACCATACTCAAAAAGAGCCTAGAAATTCGGTCAGTAGAGCACTCGCTAGATAGCATATTGAAAAGCAGAAAACCGGAGTAAATTATCATCTTATTGATTGAAAAATTGAGGCAAGTCTGATCCGATATCCGTATCTGCTACCTATTCGTCTTGAGTTGTACCTATATTCGCGCTCAAGAAGACTTTTATAATACCTTAAGGTTGTCATCATTTGCATAGTTCACAGTTGAGTACACGACACGCTTCTATATGATTGCTGTCTATCCCCAAACCGTACTGCATCGCTGTATAATGCGAAGCGTTGAAATGGCTTGGCTGAGTACGCTTTGCTGTATCGCCCGATTTGATCAAAGAAGCTCACACACCACTTGCTAAGGTTTACGCAATAGGTGCTGGCACGTTAAAAGCGTTTTTTTGTTTTTAATCTATCGAACTTTTACATATAAAAAATAACGCTGTGTCCGCGCTCTTTTGTGTGAAGATGGGGGCGAGTGTCCCTAGTAGCTTCTTGCTTATCAGTTGATGTCAGTTTTTGCTTAGTAATTTTTACTCACCCTTCTCCCCGTACATTTAGGACATCTCTCGTTTCGGTTACAATATATTCTGTAGTCTGTATTAAATCTTCTCGTGGAACAGTTTGGGCAAAATGGCTGAGTGGACTTTCAGATTGGCGACGAATTACGTTAAGCATATGCCAAAGTCAGAAGAGGGAACAATTGATAACGATGCGAGGCTTAGCTTTTATCAATACTTTAAACAAGTTAGTCTCTACAATATGTCTGGATGATACAAAGCTTGCTACTTATTTGATATCTCACTGTTCACATTCATTGTTACAATGTCATATCATAGGCAACAGTTGGTGATTGTTGCAATCCAAAGCCGAGTGTGTTCCAGCCAAAAGAATCTGCAAAATGGACTGCGTGGAACAGTATAAAAGGCATGAGCAAAGAAGTTGCAATGGAAAAGTATGTCGCTGAATTGGATAGCAGGCAATCTAATTGGAAAGAGGTTGCAGAAAAACATAACATCACAACTTTAATGTGAAAATATATCCATTTGTGTTGATACCATTAGTGAACCCGTTTACCAATTTTTCTTCTTGCCTTGATTCCTCTAATTCGATCAATTCCTACTAAATCTACATTTTGGACGCGTCCTGGAAAAAATCGGCCCTTTGATCTAGTAATCGTGCGTTACCTACCTATCAGATTTTGTGGAAATTTGTTTGTGTTGTGATTATTTCATGTTGTGATAATAAGTAAAAGGCAGCGTGTAATAACTTTTTTTAAGTAAAAGTCAGTATATTTCAAATTAAAGAAAGGGGAATTTGGGAATAGACCAAAGGTTTACAATATGTTCATCTCCTTTGTAAAGTTTTGATACATTGGGAGTCAGAGGAAACTACCAAGCCTTTGCAATATCTAGTTGAATGATTTTGATTTTAAAATGCAACGAATGTGAATGATTACTAGTCGTATAAAGCAATGCGGAAGGATATTATTATTTTTGGATCAACAGGTTACTAAATCGACTTTAAATTGGTTTAGCTAGTCTTACTAGTTTTAATTGATGCAGCAAAGCTTAATGAAAGCGCTTTGTTAAATTATTCAGTGAATTGTTTGAGCAATGCAATTAATGTTTAGTGCTACAATGAAGTAATTGCCACGCAATAACATATGAATCTTATCGCTGATATGGAGTGCTTTTCAGTTAAACTTGTTGAAATTTGCAGCGAAGTTGTCTGCAATGAAATGGTGAACTAAGACTTCTCCAGAGCTGATGCTACCGGTGGATGAAAGATCGTCAGAAGTGTCATAACTATGACATCGTTTCCTACTGTCATAATCAATGATATTTTCATGATACTTTTGTAAATTGTGATGATATTCTGTTGACGTCTTACTTTGTCTTTTTCCTTCCTTGTCAGGGGTGCTATCAACACTTTTAGGACTGCTTGTTGCGCTTGAATAATTTATTGGTAGAATGGATGAATTTTGGTATTGTAGTGTAGAATTATTTCCATTGATTTTGCTTGTCTTAAGCTCGTGAAAATTGGGACCTCCGAGCTGCCACAATTTTGTAGCTGAAGAAGGGAGAGCGTAACTGTTGTGATTTTCAGTTTTTTTCTGTTCGGCTTGCAGTACATTAGATCGTTGTGGAGGTAACAAGTAGGCTCTCTCTTCAATAGAAGAGTCACTTCTAATGGACACACTGCTTGCATTATTTTTAAACGTTAGCGGTTGCTGTTGTATACTCACTGATGACTGCCGCATTCCTGTTTTTGTCAAATCATTGAAGTTGACCTCTGTTCTTTTATCCCCGCAGTTGTTACTATCTGCTACATTACCAGAATGAAACATTTGTTTTGTAACATCCTTGGAAATGTGTGATTGGAACCTTTTCTCACTATGTATAGTTGTATCATTTTGCAATCCTCTGCATGTTAGATCTTTCTTTGGAAGATGTGAATTATCCCTTTGGCTTAGTTCCTGAAGTTTATGGAAATATATTGTGACTAAATGACGAGAAATATATAAATTATAGTTCTGTAATATGCTCAAAAATTTTGCTCTTTTGACCCTCTCGACAACAATTAGTATTATATCTGTCAAGGGACAGGCAATAAATTGGCTTTGAAGAGTATGTATCTGCTGAATAGTTATTGTCTAATACAAGTGGTACCGATAATCTAACATCGTTTCAAGGTGAAATGTATTTAATCATGAGGTAGTCAAAAGCTCATAATTGGAAGTGAATTATTGCAAACTCCATAAAAAGATGCGATTAGGTCTCCGGAATCCATTAAAGTTTTGCATATTGTATTATTCATTTTTACACACTTTTCCTGGGTCTGCTTTAAAGCACTTCTAGTGCAGTTTAGTGCCATTGGCAAATTATTTCATGATTGCCATCAAATTCAATGCCATTAGAAAGTGGTAAGGAATTGTGTTAACACTTAGAAAGGCTTGATGTTACTAGCGAATGATTTCTCTTATCGTGAGGACATTTCTTTGTCATGGTAAAGCTTGCTATATTCCTCTGCGTGGAAGCCTACTAGGATCAGTTCTAATCTGCTACTTGCCACAAGAAACTTAGCAAAGCAATTTTTTCTGCATTCGGGTGGTTTTGCCGTATTTCTTTCATTTGCCGGTAAATTTTGAGTGCATCATTTACTTAGTGTGTACAAATGCTATCACCCAGAACAGTCTTTAGAAAGAAGCTATTGGATACTTCATGCAAAGAAAGAATAGTTCTCTCAAATACTGAAAATCAATTTTTTTTGGCAACGAGCATGAACAGGACATTTATCACGTAGTCTGCACTTACAGATATTTTGGGATAAAATGTTCCTTTAGTATTCACTTTGCCCGGAGTTTTGCCATGCTTCTCGGAAAGTTTTTTCTTAGATTGTTCCAATGGGAGAAATATGTTTTTCTGCAAGAAAATTAGAAAGGGATAATATACAGGGACGTTTGCAACAGCGAAACTGGGTATATAGTTATAAAGTTACTTTCGACGGGTAGCATGCCTTATTCCTTCTTTTTCGGTTGCAAGAAACTGAAAGGAGAGGAGTAGGTGCATCATGTGCGGAAAAACTACAGCATCTCTTGCAATCAGGTGAAATATTTGATTTGTTGAAAATCCGAGGCAGGAAATTATCGTGCATGGTATTGTTCTCTCTACTGTGTGCCAATTTTATATGCGAGGGATTTATACTTTGCATGTTATCAGCTGATTCATAAGCATTTTTGTAGCAAAGCCGTTGTGGTGTAACAGAGTTTATTGCATCTTTCTTGTTTTTCTGTGATGATGCATTGTTGAGTAAGCTTTGTTCCATGTCTAACTCAGAAAAAAGAGTATTAGTTCGCTTCTGTGAGGGAAATAGTCGCATTTTCTGTCCTACAGGAATACGCAAATGTTGGAGTTTCCTCGTGGAAACAGCCAGTCGCAGTGCAGTTGAGAGATTTGAAGGAAATGTAGTTGCGGTATAGGTGTTACGTGTAGGTCGTACAGAGGGGTGTTTTGCAAGCGGTTGAGAAAGCTTCAAATTGCGCTGCATTCCATTATTGTAAACACTTTCAGACAACTTCCGTAAAATCTGCACTGCTTGTTCTACGTTTGTTTGAATTGAGCTTTTTTGACTTTCGTTTGGCATCATTTTTATGTCATGCGAATTCTTCTTCGCTTGTCGCATGGGTTTGCTGCATTTTTGCGGATGAGAAGAAGGATATTGTTCCTTCCCTTGAAATATGTTTGTAGTAACCCTGTTGGCTTCTGGTACCGTTTTTGCAAGCTTGATCACATGTGGTCGAGCATTTACTTTTGGAACGGAGACATCGATTAATTCCAAAGAAAGTGCCAAAACTTCATCTTGTACCTGTTGGAGTACCTTTTGTACATGCTCCATACTTGCAATATTCTCCTATAGTGTACTGGGTAGGATGCGCTGGCTTTTTTTATTACAGGAACTAGTGGATAGCTAGAATTCTGGCAGCCTTTTTTTCAAGACAGCTATTGCACATGCTCTGTAGCTAGTTGGATTTATGTCAGTAATGGAATAGCAGCTTGTTAAGGATAAGGAAGGTAGCTTTTCATTACTCAGTTCTTAGCTTAAAAAATTTACAAGTCATCAACTTGTTCTCAACAAAGAGGCTGATCCAAAAAATCCCTCAGATGTACCATCGTCTTACACCTCAATCTTACCCGTAATGTGATCTCGTGCAGGAGCGCGCCAGATTCTCAAGAGATATTATAAATGCGCTTACTATTGCCTAACGGCATTTCCTGAATTTGTATCGTTAGTTAAGTTCATCTGGCAACACAGAAACAGGTTATAAATTCATTTCTTTGCATTAAATCTTGTCAAATTATAATTATTATCTGCACAGTTACCCATCATTTTCAAAGTTAGAAACTGCATATACTGCTATCGAAAGTAGTGGAGTTACGTCTTAAAGTAGCTTCAAAAGTCTCTACCAAGTAAAATATATATAAAAGATACTTGCGAATATTCTCAGATGAGTAATAAGGTGAATCTGGTGGAAAATTAAGTTTGTGGCACGCCACCTTCATATCTAGATTAAACTCAATAGAATTGTGCTGTTAGGTTGTTTTTATTGCTTGTTCAGCGTTTTCAAAATGGTCGACCTATGAAAAATGCTTATAATTCAACTAAGTTGTAGATAAACTACTACTTTTCACAAGTAACAATCGCGGCACACACGTGATTTTCCACTGATTAAAATAGCAGGAGAGAGGAAAGTTGCAAACGAATATTGGGTAGAATTCTAATATTTTCCATATTCGTCAGACACTTGAAATAATGTTTAAGGCTTTTTACAAACTAGGAAATAGGATCTGTTTTAGATCTACAATAAAACATAATCCGTTATCATCGTTACCTTTCAACTATCAAAAAAAGCGTTAGATTGCTGAATTTACACCTTATCTCTTAGTCTAATTAAAATTGTATTGGCTTTTGATTTTTTCATACATGAAAATGCTTAGACATCAATATTTTTTACTGTGCTTCTATAAATTCTAATATGCCATGCCAAAGGCAATCATTTTTACATAAATTGAATGCTCGAAATAGCATCTAGCTAAGCAAGCAGGCGCAACAGAAATGCTGTCTACTTACGTACAGGTACGGTTCCTGGCTGATCTAAATTGCGAAGAAACTTGGAAAATGCATCCAGGCTTCTCTTCATGAAAGCATTATCTATTTTGATTTGGACTATATTATAACAAATACATTAATGAAAAAGCAATGAAGGGGATGGTGGACGCAGGAAGTTGAAATATTTTTTTATATACAAGATTGCTTTCAGTTATACTCGCTGTACATACAGTTTGCAATGAGGCACTTTATGCACATTACTTGATATTTCAGTCATTGCAATCACTTTCAACACAATTGCTGACAAAATTCCTCGGATTCTTCTTATTTTTTCATATAATCATTGCAATGGCAAAAGAAGCGCTATCTCCTTTGTTTCTTCCGGATGAAGTATTGCGAAGCTTGGATAAGGGTGAAAATACATCAACCCGCGGTGAAACAAAAGGTGCTAGCAAGAAGAAAAAGGGTAAGGAGTTTTACACCAAAGCAAATACGATCTAATTTATAGCAATTTCCCTGAATGAAAAATTCAGCAACAAAAGGAGTAAACTCAGAAAAAAAAAGACAAAAAAAAAAAGAAGATGAGAACTGCGACGAACCAACTGAAAAAATACTCTCTTACTTACGACATCAAAATCGACCTTACTCACTGCAGAATGTGCGGTCATGAATATTGATTTTATTCATAAATGTTATGTACCGTACGCTTGCGCGTGCAGGTTTTTGATAATTTGCATGGAGAAATACAAAAGAGTGTTATCATGAAATCGTTGGATCAGCTCAGCGGAGAAAAGAAACTACTCTGCAAAGAATATGGGAAATTTAAGGTATCAGTGAGCATTATTCAAAGTTAATCAGCCTCATTATTTTATCTTCCAGATTTATTTATACGAGCAAGCACAACTAGGAGAACAAAAAACCGCAAAAGAACTCGAAGAGTTAAATTCTATACTCGCACGTAAAAATAATGCTTCGAATTTTATTATATGGTTTCAAAAATTTTTGGCTGGGTTTCAATACAGAGCATAAACAAGAAGCACAGAACCTTGAAAGTGAGTTGGATATTTTTAAAAATTGTATCTTGTCTGTACTAAACTTTTATTCGCAGGTTCCATAAAGCCCCTTAAATCTGAAGTCTACAAATTGGAAAGTGCTAGCGCTCACAGCAGAAGGCAACATGAGATTAAAACGGAAATAAAACAAGGTAATGGGGATATTATCTGTTAAAATGCTGAACCCTTATTTTAAAAATTTACAGTCAAAATAGCAGTACAACGCCTTAAAGCTGAAAATTTTGCTCTTGAAGAATGGGATATAATCAGGTTTCAAGAGAAATCAACGGAACATAGTCGAGCGCATGATGAATGGAATAGAAGAAAAAATATTTGCGTTTCTTTGTTATCATCTATTGCTCAAATGACAGAGAGAACCCTCAACGAAATGATAGAAGAACTTGGCGTTGAAGAAGACGAAATAACTTAATAAAACTGTTCTCATTTTCTGAGGATATAGCTTTACATTTGAGTTTCATTATAATTTTGCTTCATAGAAAATTCCATGCATATAATTTAACGGTATAGTAAACAAACAATTATAAAAGTTTTTTGCACGAATGAAAACGAACTTATTTATCGCCATTTCTGCAGCATGTCAAAGCTGCAATTGCTGTACTAATATCAAAAGAATCTTATAAAATATGGGTTGAGTGTCGAATTTCCTTATCGAAAAAATCAACCGAAAAAAGCATTGTAGATGCGATTTATCACACTTTGGCAGTCTATGTAAACTGTGGTTTTTATATGTTAAAACCCTTGAAAAAATCTTCTTTTGTAGGGCGTAAAAATTAATGTGTTATAAAAAAAAATTACTGACTATTAGAGTCAATTACTATGCTAATAATTTTTATCTATAGACGTAAAAATAGCTCTTGTTTCATCTCTTGGATTTTTGTTCTACCAGCTACGCTACTATAACTCCAAGTAAATTTAGCATGGAGTTATCAAAGTGGCTGCCAAGCAGAAGTTTCCTTCTAAGTTTGTCGAAACTACCATCGCTTTGCCATTTTTTTTTAGAGAAATACGAAACAAAAGTACACTCTTGCCGTAATTATCAACCAAAGCAAGCACAATGTAAAAGGTAACATGATTAGAAAAGCAACTCATACTTTTCATACGCCCTCTATATTGAAGTTAGACTATTGCAACCTACAAAGTAGGTTACGTAGAGAATGCTACGGACATTGACAAGACTTCCCAAAATAGTTTTCTCAACTCTTCACCCAAAACTTTAATATAATACAGGCAGTATTCCAACTGCTTCTTCCTAAATACTTTCACTTTATTGAATGACATGCAATCGCTTGTATAACTTGTAAATCCTATAAAACCTAAAAGATACATTTTGAGAATGGTCTGGAACAATGATGAGAGGAGCGAATAATTTACATTGTGATTAGCAGGTTACGCTAAGAAGGTATATTGAGAAAACGTACGTAAAACCGGAAAATTACAAAGCATACTACAGACCAATCTAATCAAAGTTTTTCCACAAACCTACTCATTGTGTTGAAGCACGCTGCAAAATGTAACAGAACGGGAATTCTTTTTAACTAATACATTTGAGTTACCTCCATTATTTATCGTTATCCCATTTCCAATTAAAAATATTTCTTTTGCTAATTGATATTAATCTGCAGTTTCATTATTAATGCTAGAAAATTGCAGTTGAAAAGTATAGCTAGAAGTACGCACATGCAAACTGAAAACATGCATTTTTCAGAAAGTCAATGGTGTTAGCTTTTTTGTATTGTACTCTCTTATATATTCGGCCCAGTATATAAGTATATGCACTCCCTCACATGCACAAAAAAAGTCTTGATTATATATTAAATTTCGAAGCATTTTCCTTTTTTGTACTTCTTTTTGTCGTATCAGAGATAAATATTTCTGTAAATTATGCATTTTTCATATGATTTATTTTTCCTTGCAGTCACACGCTATAACAAGAGCAAATCGAATCGCATTTTCATAATGGACGTGGTAACACGACAATGGAAAAAAGAAAAAAGTTTCACTATTTTGCAAACTGCATCACTAGAGATAAAATAGTTAGGCATTTATAACATAATTACAACCAAGCTTTTTATCCTATCATGCACGGCAAAGCTTTGGTATGAATAGCTTGCAGTGTATGCACCGCAGCGTCCTGCTTCTTTGCGAAATGCTTACACCTGAATCTAAATATTTCACTTAAAAGATACTTTTCCTTTTGAATCCGACTCGATTTTTCTTGAGCTTTTATATTTAGTGGGCACTATTACTTCATATTGAGACAACAACGAATATGATTATCTTCATCTTGCTCTGGTATTTTTCTTGACTTAGTTTATTTTTGTCAATGTCAGGAAGTGATTTCAAATTTGATGGACATAAACTTTGACAAATCTAAGCTTTTTTGTGCTCTTAAATCCACGATTAGCTACTTAGATAGTTGCTGCGTTGATGCAAGATTTAAAATGCAAGGGATATATGGGTCAAAGAAATTATTCTCTGTCTATGCAGTTTAATGAACGCACTTTTTCTGAGAATAATCTAGGACTGATGTTGAAAAGTCATGTTTATGAGGTAATGTCTAAGTATCTCGTGGAGGTATTTCGATAGTCTAAGAAGAAAGGGTCATTTGTTGCATTTCTTTTGCTTCTGTTTCACACGTTAATACCTTCATATTTAAGCATTTCAGCAATGCTTAAATATGAACTTTCTGTATTCCCTATATGCAAGTTTTTGTTATATTGGCATAGTGAGAAAACTGTTATTATGAAATGAAAAGCCATTTAAATTTTTTAGTGAAATTTTTTTTACTATCTAGGAAAGTTTTAGAACGAATTGACGGCCCCCCTACTGCGGCGTACTCACCACTTTCCCCAAAGTCTACGTTGATTGAAATATCCATTTCTCATCACCCTTTGGAGGACGCTTTGGTTGATTGCTCTCTTCTTACGAGCACTTGTGAGGCAAGTGCAGGTGCACCTGTTATGGTAAAAAAGGGGGAAGATCCTCCCCGGGGTACGCTTCATGAGAAAACAAACACCACTTTTTCCGCTGCTGCTTCTACTCCCATCACTTCATATCGTCAGTCATTTTGTGCTGCTTTTCTCGCTTGGGATGAAATTCTCTGTTGGTTTCCTGTGATAATTTGCATGCTGTTTAGTATGCCCGGAGGTTCCATGCACTGCTTTGGGAATATTACCATATACATTGCTAGCTATCTTAGAATATACACTGATGAAACAATTTGTTACAGTGATGTACAGTGGATTTATGCTATTCAAGCTATAACGCAAGGTGACGAATGCTTTTAATTGAATTGAAGTAATGCTATTTTGCCGTTTTATTGCTCTTTTTGCGAAGCTAAAAGTCGAACTTTTGCATTTCTGTATGATGAAATGGATTGCCTATCTTACTTAGAATTTATTCGGCTGTACGCATAATCCAAATTAGATTCAGGCTCGTTTCTTTACTAAGTATGCTCTTTGAAGTCTGAAAACATTTGCACCACCAGTGGAAAGATCCATGTTATGCGTTGCCAAATAATTAGAATGCATTTTTATCATTTAAGACTCAGAATATTCTAGAGGAAATCATTCTTTTTAAAGTAGTATTTGTAAGCGTAATGCTTGCATAAAATTTGGACATGTGAGCTCTGGTAACATCACAAATATTTTCTGTGCTGCTTAGCAGGATCCGAATGGCTATGAATTACTGTTTTTCTTGTGCTGTGTGCGCAGGATTAGCGGTTCCGTTGGGAAGTAAATTGGAAAATTATATCGGAGTCCGCTTTGCTGCGCTTGTGTCTGGATGGACGCTCTCTCTAAGCTTGATTTCGTCGTATTTTGCCTCCTCGTACAAACTTCTTCTATTGACATACGGAGTACTGTTTGGGATAGGAAGTGGAATGGTATATGTGCTCCCGCTTTCTGTAGCTCTCAAATGGCGACCCAAACATAAGGTAGATAGATTTCAAGTAGGAAATGGCATTATAAGTACATGCTCATTCTTTTCTTACTCTATGAGATCTAATTTTATAACTGTTGCTTGTTTTTTACATGAGTTGTAGGATGACAATTTCCAGTATGCACAAGTTTGTTTTTTGATTGCAAAAGCTACTAGGAAGATTTGCCTTATTTGATATTATGTTGAGTTTAATGATAAGGTTCTGCTTTTTTATCTTTATTTTTCTCTATCATGATATTCTTACGTGTAGTTGTTATGTCTTGCAAAAACTGTCATATGCTCAAGTTTAACCGACCAGTTCCACACTGCTGATATGTCTTGTAAATACTCACAAAGATCATTGTTGATGCTGCTCTTCTATTTTTGTGAGTATTGAGTGGAATTCATTTGGATATGGTAATATTCTTTTTGCAGGGATTAGTGACTGGTCTTATTTTTATTGCTCGTGGTATGAGTGTCTCTTTTTTATCTCCTTGGCAAACTTGGTATGTTAATCCTTTAAACAAAGCTCCCACATATTTTCCCTACAACAGCAATGAGCAGTATTACGTAGAGGAATCTATTTTGAATAATGTTCCGTATGTTTTTCTTTGGATGGGTATTGGATTTGCAATTTTGCAACTCTTCTGCGCTGTTTTCATGCACAATCCAAAACAGGTTTGTCGTGCTTTACGTATTTTGAATGGTAGAAAGTAGCATGTATCACGAGGTTGCACAAAGGGTGAACTAAAGTAAGAGAATTTCCATACGGCATTGCGATGCATCTGGTGAAATAACTTCGAATATTTTCAACTGCTTCTGTAGTAGCCTATCGGGAAATGGGGTTCGATGCATACGATGTGCGGAAAACTAGGGCATCAGTTAATTGCTCTTTCGAATTTCTATGTTTAACCTTTTTATCCTCTCTGACCTAAGTAGCTTAAACATTTGCTAAATCCATCATTTGACCTTTTCTTTGACCCGTATTGCCTTACCTTTGCAGACTGATCTGCATTTCACCGAAAAAAATAATTCAAGAAGCTCGCAAAATCGACAGGTTGCTACGAAAATTCCTCGCATGTCAATCTTCCAGATTTTGACATATCCTCAATTTTGGGTGATGTGGCTAATTATGTGTTGCAATTGGCAGGTTCAAAGAGCTTTATGTTGCAGCTTAATATAGTGAATATTTTGCTCGCCCATGTCACTCTTTTAGCGCGTAATCTTTATACGTAAATATTCTTTTTCAACCAATGCGCAAATGCTACTTAATTCTAATTTCATTGTCTCGTGATACTACTCCAAGATGCTATTGTATTAACCTTCTCTTCGTTCTGCTTGGGTTGTGCTGGTCGAATATGTAACTCTGACTATCCAATTTGTTTCTTTTGTATTAATAAATAAACGTGAGCTTCATTTTTGCCTGCTATTGTACAAATGAATACTTTTACCCGATTTAATTGTTCTGTAGGAACATGAATAATTTTACGTTAATTTTTCAGTCGATATGTTTTGTAAATGGATACTGGAAAGTTATTGGGCAGGTGGAATTTGGATTAGCAGATGCAATGCTTGCATATTTGGGAGGAATTGTCGCGGTCTTCAATTCTATAAGTCGTTTAATTTGGGGATATGCAATGGATTTTTATGGTTTCAAAGTCACCATGACCATATTTTGCTTTGGGTTTTCTGGCTTCCTTCTTGCTATCCCTATTTGCAAGCAGCTAAGTCCTTCAGTTATGGTTGTTTCTTATCACTTTGTATTATATTTTCTGAAAATCCTGGATGCTGGGTTGGTTGTCTTTTGTTGAATTGATTGTATAGTTTTTAAAAAATCTACTTTAAATAATTGTTTCCATTTTCGTTAAATAAAATTTTGTAGTGATTGTTCGTCCTTGTAATTTATTATCTGGTACCGTAAGAGCTTTGAATTATATTGATGAATAGAGGCGGTTACTTAAAAGAATTCATAATGAATAGGTTGATTAGAAAGTTTAAGCAATGCTTGTTAGATTGCCGTGCTTCAGTATAGCGGCATGTTATGTGCTATTCAGCTGCTAATTGATGCGTTGTGTGAGAGGGTAACTTTTCTTTGCAAAAAAATTCTCGATAACATTATTTTTGCTCAGGAATGTAGCAAACGAATTTTTCTGAAGCATGCATCAATTGATGCTATACTTTTTCCTATACTTTTACCTAAAATTTAGGGCATTCACAATTGTTGCTCCTGAAGTATCGAATATCTTTGGGGATTATAATTTCAGCGCAGTCTTCGGTTTATTGTATACAGCAAGAGCCATTGGAACAGTGGTACTTCCTATTGATTTTTTATTGCTGAAACATTTTTTGTAGTATGTCTGCATACATTTTCTAACTTGTAAGAGTTAGTGGTGATGCTGGCTGAATTTGTCTCCTTGGGGCCCTCCCTGAAGATAAGTCCTCTTTCTTTGGGATATTCTCTTGTTTTATGGTCGGTGTTAATGATAGTTATGGTAATACCATACTGCTTTTCGCCGTTCGTTTAAGTTTTGCTATTGCCTAGGTCATTGTTATGGACAAAAGAGTTTCTTGCAATGTTCCTTTGGTGGACCTCCCGCCAAAGAGAAATATTGTTCAATGTGTTTTTAATTCTGAAAGGAACACTAACTTGGATTCCCTTGCATATGATTTTCATTTTACGCAGTATAATTTTTATTTTTGAGAGTTTTAAAATATTGTTGGATATGCCATTTACTAGCACTGATTGTTTACAAAAATCAGCTTCAGCAAATTGTTTGACAGATGACAGGATAATTTGAGGTGCACATCTCTCTTTGATTTATTTTTTCGTGATGTACATACTTACAGGTCTGCGCATGCATAGTAGCCTCACTGTATGGCAGGATTGGTGGAGTAGGTGTATGTGTAGCGATGGCAATTTTTACTTTATTGGCAGGGTTTATAAATTTGAGTGGGATTCTCAAACCTCTTCCTTCTATTGCAGAATGTTCGGATGTGAAATATTCCTCTCGTAAAGAGGGAACTGCATAAGTCTACGCAATAAGTATTTTTGTAAGTAAATTATGAATGGCGGTTGTACGTATCTAAAATTTCTCTGTACTTGTATGCATAACTCAGTCGTTTCTTTTTAAACATATTTAATCTTTTTATTTATTTTGGTGAGAAACTGGAACTTTTCAAAATTGTAATTTCCATTTTGAGAAATGAAGGCTATCCTCTGTCAAATGAAACATGTCATAAACTGAACTTCTCTGCAAGAATAGAGCGTAACCGTAGGATATGGAGTATATTAGTGAATTTTCGAACAGAAATGACTCAGGCATGCAATGCGCAGCAACATAGCATTTGCAAGCAATAATTTTATTTTTCGTAAAAATATTCCTAAATATAAGTAATTGCTGTATTCTCATAGGGTGCAGATCTATATGTTCTAGTGAAGAATGCTGCGGTACGGCGGTAAATCAATAAATTTCGCTTCTACCTCAATAGCGAAGGAATAAAATATAATATAAACCAACAGTAGGGAAGTAACTAACAATGATGGTATTTACTCATTGGTTTTGGTTTATCATTACCTCATTGTCGTGCTTCTGTCAATCCTTATCAAACTGTCGAGCTTCTCTCCGCTCTCCGAAGTTAGTGCTGCGATGATTCTCCCCTAATGATATAAAATCCATCGATCTGCTCATCACTTGCAGACTGAAAGGAATGGTTTCCAACGCTCTCCCTAAGCGTAGCTATGAGTAGAATATCGAGAATTCAGTCCGTAATAAGGTCAGCATCTTCAGAATAAAAATAAGTATATCTAGAGCGTAACGGCAGAATTTTCTTGAATCCTGTAATTTAATCACCAACTTCTCCAAGTCGAGTGGGTATGTAAGGATAATTCCTTTTATATGTTTTTCTTTTTTTTTCAACTTGAGAAGTGGATATATTTTTGCTTCCCTAAAGTATGTCGATACCTGTCAATATACGTAATTTGTTTTCCATTAGAAAGTAAATTACATAATTTGTACTCGTTATGATTCTCCCAGTCTTGATAGCTTTAAGTCTTTCATTCAACACGAAGAGGGTGCAGCACATTTTGTGTAGGGAGTCGTGATGTAGTACAGTCACTGAAATGGGAGAACTATACACATTGTGTCATTCATTCATTAAGTCAAGAAATTCTACTTTTGAGTAATTAGATCGCGTCTTTTAAATAAACGAAGGTATTGAACCTGAAAGTAAGGACTTATTCTTAGTTGAAGCCTTCTCATAACCATAAAAAGGGAGTGACATAACCCAAAACACATGAATGAAGGTATCAGCCAAAGTGTTACTTTAATATAGATTTCTCCTGTCAAATTTATTCCATTTCACATGAATACCCGTATAACCAAGCCGAACAGATGAAGAAAAAATCTTTTCACAAGTAAAGTTGTTTATAAATCATCGCTGAAATTGCTTGCGCAACTGGCAATCCATCAAATCTGTGATGAACAGATAACATAGTTCTTTAAATTGCTATTCTACCTTAGCTTTTTAATACGCATTTCTATGCCTGTAGTATATTAGAAAAGGCTTTCAAAGGGTTAAAATTGCGCCCTTGTCCTACTACAGTAACTCCAAATTGTTTTTCGTAACGATCTTCTTGCTTACTAAAGTATCATGCTAAATGGAAACTAAGGCATTGAAAAGGACAAATTCTCGTAGAAAAAATGGTGTAATCAATTACTCCAATGTAATGATAAGTTTTCTATGCAATCGATTGCTGAGGACGGGCGAGTGAACTTTTCGTCGGTAAATGTGACATAGTGAAAGGAAAGGAAAAGTCCGCAGTAAATATAAAATTGTATATCTACGTAATTACATCAATACAAACAGTTATGAAAGTGAACACAGAAACAAGCACATCTTTTTTGCTATAGTTAGAGGTTATAAATATAGTTCTGGTGGTTTTGTTCTATAACCTATCAAGCATAATTTACCGCATAATATGAATAATACTATCAGTACTGAAATCAACTTACACAAAAGTCATTTTGTATATTTTATGCTGTGCTCACGGAAAAGAAGCGTACATATCTACATACTTTTATGTGCGAGTATTAATGCAATGTTACGGCGATTGTTAGTGCTACCATTGACAATGGAGCTAATTCCAAAGCTTTCTGGAGAATACTTTCGCATACTTCTCACCCTCTATGCGCTTCACGCTAGTACAATTTAAATGGATGCCAAGCATCATGCACATCATTTAACTTAATTAGGTTACTATTGCAATGATAATTTCCCTTTGTCTGATGAATAGTGAACATTTCATACATCTTATCCCGCAGTGTAATGCAAGTGTGATAGTATTTACATTACATGCAAGCCGACGCTGGAATTCGCGTGAGGGCTCGAAAGTATTTTATGTTTTCATAATTTTTTTCGCGCATGCCCAAAGCAATGAGGGTGTATTCTCCAATTTAAAATGGGTAAAGGAGTATTTATAGGAAGCCGATCTGGTTAAAAAATGCCTGCTCTCCCAAGCATTTGTTTGTATCAATGGCATTTTATTGTGCTGTATGCTGCCACGCCTTTATTTTTTTCTGTAATTTTATAATCTCACAAGCACGGTTGAATTGTTAGAATAGGCCACATAAGTGAACAAATTGCAACTGCAACAATTGAGGATATGTCCCAATAATTGATTTACCCTTGGTAACAATTTCAGCTTATTTCAAACGCATTATAAGGTAAGAGAATCTAAGCGTGAAAATTTTGCATCTTTAAAGAGCTGAGATAGAAAATTGGAGTGTGCAATGTCCCTATGTTGCAGAAAAATATCAAATAAATATCTAAGATATTTATTGGAGCAGCAGTATGGCTTCAAGGATAATTCGACGAATGGTGTAACAAATGGCATATCTTCATTCAAGCAGAAAAGGCTACATATAGTCAAACTTATGCCGTCTTACACTATGAAGTATTGAAAACCTATTGTGATGGTGCTACTAAATATATATTTGAGAATCTTTGTTGAAAACAAGAATTAGAGCTTAAAATGTTAGAAGTATGAGCATAACAAGTGATGTAACATGGTTGAATTGCTTAAAGCTAGGAGCTGTTGTTTTGTGGGAAAATACCCACAATGTGCTGAGTACTAAAAAAGCAAAAACATAATTGTGGCTTTATAGAGAATTATTCACCGGCCAGCCATGTATGTGATTATGCTTAAAGTGAAAGGTCAGGAAATTGCAAGAATTTTTACATGCAATAAAATTAAGTTGTATGTGTAACCAACCAACCGTTAAGGATTAAAAAGTTACTTTTCTTGCTTCTGTAACCTCGTGCAGGATGCTCGACAGTTTTCCAGCTGTACGACGTTTGTATTATTTCAATATTGAATTTCTCTGATACATCATTTGCAAATTAATTTTGGACTTTTTTTGCTACGCATGCAGATTAGTTACATTTCACATTGAGGCTCTTTGCAGTTTTCTGAAAGAGAGGATCCACTTTTGAATGGGGACAGTGGTGTGCTATGTTCAGCCAAGTGAGTCCCGTGCTGCCAAAACCAGCAAATATTTGATACAAATCGAAGATCACAAGCTAAATTTTCAAACGGCAAAATGCTTTTGGGTGGATATTCAAAAGATTGTAGATATTGGAGGAATGACTCTATTGAATCCCTGTTTCTTCTCCCTATTATATTTCTGTATTTGATAAAAATTCTATAGAGTTGCGACTGCGTGCTTCTAACAAAGTTTTCTCATCTTTATTATTAATGTTGATAGACAAACAAGCACATATGGCAAATTCTGTTTTGAAGATTTCCCGATTTTGCGTAGTTTTTACAGGAGCAGTAATTTAAATGAGAGCGACTAGTAAATTCATAATGATGGTTATGAATAATCTCCAGCTTCAAGCCGTCCCTACAAGCAGGGATATCTGTCGGTAGAATATTTTTTGTTATGGACGCTTGCATGCACTTCCTTCTTATGTTTTGCCATACTAGAAACAAACTGTGGATATTATATCATAGGTTAACGATTTCTGCTCAGGACCTTATCTAAAAACTGGCAGGAAACAGCAAATTTGTATCATTGAGAGAAGGCATCGTCCCTCATCCTCGGATTGCGTTGCAAGCATCGTGTGCTGTTTTTTTTTTACGATTGAAAGAGGTACTGGATCTCTTACTATCCTTTTTTCCTCATCTCTATCTAAACCTGTCAACAGCAATATTGCATGTGACCTCTCATAAGCACATAAATGAGGTAACTGATTGGACAAACTTCACAGGATGCAACGATTTGCTATACAATCTTGTCAAGTACGTAGATATGTTGTTAGTTTTAATCTCTAACTGTGGACATTGTTTCCTTGAAATTTTTTTACATAATCATTTTGCTTTCATACGTCGTATAGAGTGACAGGTGCACTTAATATGCGACTTTCAAGAATAAAAGATCCATTACAAATGCAGCAGATTGACTCCTTTTGAGTCAAAATTTTGCAATTCCTTATGAAGCTACGTCAATTACGCAAATTACCTTTTCGAAGAACGAGGGAGGTTTTGTTGCTTACGATACTTTCAGTTGCAACGAAGAACGTCTAATTTTACAGGCGATATTTCTGCTGGATGTGTTAAGGCTTCTAAGGAAAGCTGTGCTCTTTGCAGTTTCTAATGTTATATTTAAAAAATTTCAATTTATGTTTCATGGGCTCTTGCTAAGGAAGCATTTAGAGCGGTGTTGGCTTTTTGATTGCAGCATTTACGGGCGCGATATTCCTGTGGATGGCATCAATCAAAAGTTATGATGACTCGCCCTTCCTTTATTTCACGTGTTTTCCGTTCTACAGTTTTGTCATCGCTTCGTTCGTATGCTTCTCGAACGCGGTGGCCTCATTCCCTTGCACAGTTAAAGCGTGATAGAGGGCTTTTATCAGCTGCTGCCTCATCGTATTTCCACCTGGATATATTTCGTTCATTTAAGCGTCGTGTTATTTCTCTTTCTCATTGTAAAGGAATTGAGTTTACTTTGCCAATTCGTGAGGATACACTTACTGAGAGGGCTGTTCCCGAAAAATATCCCCTTTCCCATCAAAGAATCGATAAGGAAGCGACTAGAAGTACTGATAATATACTTGAATCAGATGAGAGGAGGTGTCTCCATTATAACCATGCTGCTACATCAAGTTTAATTACATCTGCATCCTCATTTACTCATTCTCAATATTTATAAAGAGCAGAAACATAAAGGAAGCTCACATAATCAAATTTCATGCATGTGTGTAGTAGACTCCGAGCCGCAGAGATGGATTCTGTTCTTGCATGGTGGAGCATTTTGTTTGAATTCACCAGATGTGTATCAAATGCCTCTACATGGTAAGGTAGATCTGCTCTCACGTATTAATGCCGGGTGATTTACCTGCTCTTTAAACGGGTGTATTTAGCCTTGTCTTGTATGGAAACTGTAGAAAAGTCCTCGGTTCCCGTCATGCTGAAGACGCTTTTTTACCTGCTGACACTATAGTTATGATTTTACTACTTAAGTTCTGTTAATTTTATGTTGGGAAGTGCAATTGAAAAGTACAAGTAGTTGTGTCTATCTACGTTTTCAGAACTTGCAAAAGGAGCAAATTGTTCCATTTTCAGTCCTGCATACCGGTTGTCCCCGGAGGTAGTTTTTCCTTACAGTCTACGTGATTCGTTGGATGCGTATTCATATTTGCTAAAAACGCTAGGCGCTGATCCTAAAAATGTTATTTTCGCAGGTAACACCGCAATGATTGCAATTATTTATTCGCAGGAGTATGCATACGCCTACAAACGTAACAAAGCCCCCCAAAATAGCTATTTTACTATTTGTATTGCAGGTGATAGTGCTGGTGGCAATCTCGCAATTACTTTAACAATGAAGCTACTTCAAGAAAACTTACTACCACCACCCGCTGGTATTGTAGGATTCTCACCCTGGTTGGATCTTTCTTTAAAAGGGCCTTCGTATTATGTAATAGGAACACGTGCGCTATTTTACATATGAAAATTATTCTATTTGCGAAAGAATCACCAGATAGTAGTGTGTTTCTTAAGAACTCCATATTTCAAAGCAGTTTCGCCTTCATTTTTATTTATTTGTCAGTCTAATGCTGCAAACGACTTACTGATACCTTTTGAAAGTGTTCGTCGAGCTGCATGGCTTTACCTCAATGGGAATTTTAATTTTGATGTCCTAAACAACGAGGAGGCTAATGTTCGATTAAAAGAATTTTGCTTACAAAAAGGAATGCCATATGTTTACAAAACGACAAATCAAAACTCACTATTTGAAAAAATGTCTCGTAATCCTTTTGTTTCCCCGATTTACTTTCAAGCCGGTGAATGGATTCGGCGCTTCCCACCTGTGTTATTTCATTGCGCTGCAGAAGAAGTAAGCTCTTGGATGACTTAAATTTCATTTTTTTTCCCCTTGTGCAAGTATTAATCCGTATTGTTAAAGGAAAGTGTGTCTCCTTGCAAAACTTTAGCATAGCAAAATCTTTGTTTTCTATTTTCCCCTAGTTACTCATGAGTGATTCCCTTATTTTCGGACGGCGACTAAATGATGAAGCAAAGCGCTTTAATCGCGAAGAAACTGAACGTGAAAAGCAGAAAATTGAGAATGATACCAAACGGATTTACACTGCAAGCGTTGATGATGTAATACAAAAATATGGTGTTTTAGATGCAATGGATTTAAAGAAAGCAGAGGAAGATGCTGTGTTTGCAACAGGATGTAACCCTTTCGAAGGAAATGTACGCGTTGGGGTGAAAGTATGGAGACACGAATTTCATGCGGTATGTCTAGAAAATTCGAGCATACCGTAGTTACTATGTTTTGTCGTATAATTGTATTCTTTTAATCGGCCACTTGTAATCTTGTCCTTTAGATAAATTTCCTAGTTGCTTTTTACTCCAAATCCCAGTCAATCTATTTATAGAAAAAACTAACATGTAATTTGTTCGTGCAGTTTCCTATGTTTGGATATTTAAATAGTCCCAATGCATCCCGTTGCTTAGAGGAATCCGTGAAGTGGATAAATGGGATTCTTCAATAATTCCTGATGCAAGTCTCTACCATATAAATATAGAGATGCAAAGCAAATTTTTTGACACTCATTTTATATTTTGATAGAGTAGAATTAAATGAAATAGTATTTATTTTTAGAAAATAAAATGGTTACGGTGTATATAAAAGTGTTAGAAATCCTCTCTCATTTTTGCAAAAATTCTTAATACTTCTTCTGAGTACCTTAAACAGCTACGTCCATTTAAATGTCATTTTCCGAAGAGATAAGAGTCCAATCGAAACTTTTTGTAATAAAGCGAAAGTGTGGATGCGTTTCATTTACTGGAAGCGCACGCTGCACCTGCAAAAACAATAAAGTTTTATTCCAGTCTAAATGGAAGTGACAATATCTATATTTTAATGGGACTGTTATCGCTACAAGAACAGATTATTCTAGTCCTGATAAATGTCGATGCATGCACAGTAGCATTTTCTTTATTAGATCCTATAGTGAGAACAGTAGTATACAAGGAATCTGTAAGGATATCAGGAATTATTTTTGCTTAAAATATAGCAAACAATTTAAGGAAATTCCAATAACCTTTAAATTTACAATATCTCCCGATTTATGCTTTAGTAAAATCCTAGAAATATCACGAAGATGTGAAACTTTGATGTTATCAATCTGCAAACACGCAAATATGAAAAACCTTAAAAGCATTTTTTCTTTTGCTAATACATCCCGTATTATTACACTACTGGATGCACCTATGTTTACAAACAGATAAACACAAATAGTAGCATAACCCAATAAAAGCTGGGTGTAACCACATATAAAATTCAAACATCTTTGCTTCCCAATGTATGTGTTGACTGCAAATTTGCAAGGAGAATCACTTTTGCATGAAAATTTATCATACGATAAATCCCTTACTTCGTATAAAAAGTCACCAAGTATAATATCACCACTTGTTTCATTTCGAAATGTACTATGAATTGTTGCCTTGTTTGCGTGTGAATCATTATTAGCATTTAATACAAGTACGCCCGCAGGTAAATTTTGATCACATATTGCGAATTGCCGCCTCAAATCATCATCCTTGCGAAGAAATGTCAAGCCCTGATGAGTTAAGACATGTTTATAAAAAAGAATATGCAACCTCAGATACTATTCAGAGATACTCATACAACTAGAAATTGTGTTTAAGCATTTTTACTGGTATTTGAAAAGAGCATAATTATTTTAACTGCTATACGTAAACTACAATCAACCCTCCATGATAATGAGAAGCTTTACGTACTTTTGTTCAATGGCATGCATTTGATCGTAACATCCCTCCTCTCTGCTCTGTAATGCTATTTTTTCACTTTACCAAACGTCCTTTCTCAACTTTTCCCTTAGCTATAAGGGATTCTGCGACGGAATAGACTAAATTTATAGGAATAGCAAAACCAATACCTAAACAAAAGTGAAATCAAGCGCATAGTAGCAGGAAACAAATTGCGAAATTGAGCAACTTACAATGACAGCCACTATTTATTTCATTATTTTTGTGACGATTAGACTCAAAAAATAACACAAATTTTGCTTTCATTCTATATCTTAACCGAGCCTGGATCTTCACACCAAAAAGAGCTAAGTTTTATAATTAGGTAAACATGCTAAAGAGCATAGAAGTGCTATTACTATTACGAGCAGGTCTTGAAAACCTTTTTCAAAATTGAAGATCATTTTCAAAACTACATAAAAATTCTCTCCACACACAAATGAAGCAAAAAATTAGGAAAAATAATTCGGTACGGGACTTCTACATTTCTATGCACCAGATGAGCCTCCTGAGGGACTTTTTATTGCAGTATTCATTCCTATAATTCGTCCCCTAGAGTCTAGCAACGGACCACCAGAGTTTCCCGGATTTATCGCGGCTGAAAATGAAGCAACCTTATAAATAGAATAAAATTATTAGGTAAACATCCCTATTATTCACATTGTCTTTCATTGAAAACCTCATCGCCCATGAGTGTAAAATTTAACGCTATTTTCAAAAATAAATTTACTGCCAACTTAAAATATGGCCACATGCTTACAAAAAAATCTTTACCATCAGTTTGGATTAGATTTGGTAAGCAACGGCCACTTGGAGCTCTCATATCTCTGTCCAAACCAGAAATGACTCCTACACTAAGGGAACGTTGCAATCCATACGGATTTCCCACAGCCAGTACCGGTTGACCCACTTTTAGAATTTCCGATGAACCTCTTTCAATAGGCCTTAGAACAATCTTTTTATAGGATTCCTCATGATTTTGTCCAAAACCATTTTTATGCCCAATTTTTGCAGAAAATTGTGACGTTTTTGAGGGAGAAGTTTTCTCAATACGTAAAACAGCCACATCATAGTCTCGATCGACTCCAATGATGCTTGCTTTTTGCTTTACTCGTGTTTGGTTCCCATCAGATATATCGATAAACGTTATCGCTGTGTTTACTGCACTGTCAATCACGTGATAGTTGGTTATTATGTGACCACTTGAATCAAAAATAAACCCAGTACCAGTTCCACATGGGACTTGCCGCTTTATTAAAGTTGAATCATCTGCTTCAATTTTGAAGGTATCTATAAATACAATAGAAGGTGCAACTTTTTCAAAAATTTCACTGCTGGGAATAATTAGATCATCGATCGACGATGTGTCATTCTTGTGGTGACCAATCAGATAACGCGAAAAACATCTTGACGGAGTTGTAGACGACGTTGCCTGAAAACAAAATCAAGTCGTCACTTTCGTTAGTGAACAACGCAGTTTACTAAAATGAAGCGATCGTAAACAAACACTATAATCTTTCAACTCACTACACAGCTGTCCAGCATTGGCGCTTACCCTGTGAAAAGAATGCATTCCTCGCAAGTCTGTCCTTGATCGGTCGATTGGTACAGAGTTAATTTGCTCATTATTCTTGAAAAGGAGTGCAAGCTTACATGTTCGTAAATAAATGAGAAGGGGCATAAATGAACGAGCGCCATTTTGAAAGCGATCAATCTGGATGTACCTATCTCTTTTCCACCAGCCCTGTGAAATTTCCGGTATGCCTACAGCGCATAAATTTGGTACATTGCATTGCTGGAAACGACAGATTGCAGCCTCTCCCAAATTCGCGATAATTGTATTTATGGAGAGAAGCAGAAAGCTCCATAAGCGCACGTGGACCCAAAAGGAACAGAATCGAAAATGCTGATATCCTCGATGAATTTCCATCGTCTTTCCATTAGCGACGGTACAAAACGAACATAAATCTAACCCATTTTACAAAATACTACGTGACGATCTTTAAAGTTGAAAAAGATGCTTGGGTGCATTAAAGTGACAACAGTGAATTCGAGGCTCATTTGAAATGCCAATTGCAACTAGAAAAAGTGAATTTGGAGAGCTTTCATTTCCGCGTTGTCTCTCCCAATGCTGGCAAAAAAAACTGGGTATATGCAGCCTTTTCGCATCACCAGTTCATGATCTCTTGGCCATTCCCGCAGCATTAGTGAATAACGAAAATGCCCGCTGGAAAATGTTCTGATGCTTTTACTGTTAAAAACGTAACATAATGTTCAATAGGCGTACCAATAACTATTTGAGAGTTCATTGTAAGTTAATGTCACACTTGAGAAAATTGCAAGGCTTCAAAAGGATAGTACTAAACACATTTCATAGAAATAAAAGGATTCGCAGAAGAAATGCCAAAACAACCCACTCGACGGGTGCCGTACATGATAAAACAACTTAGTACTCCTAAATTGAAAGATATGAAGGGCATTATTCGTACCAATAGGATATTTTGAACGCTACTGATCGCCTTATCCTGGACATCCATTTGGCATTAAACTAAGACTCATTCTGAAGCTAATCTTATTATGAGTGCAATAGCTATTAATATCAGGTCTGCTGTCATACCATATATACTTTGGTACTTATTGGCTAGAGACGCATATAATAAAAATTAAAAACATGAGTTGCACGCAGCCTCTTCGCAGCAGCAAAACTACAACAGTGGAGGTAAGACTTGAACGCAAGTATAAATTATTCTTAGCTGCTACTACTAGAATATGGCAAACTAAGAAAAAATTTATCCCACCAGATACTCCTATGCAATGACAAAACCAAAGAATGGCGTATCCCATAATTGGAAAATTTCAAATACCCATTAAAGGGTTGAAAAAAGCAACTTTATCCAACATTGTTACTTGCAGTATAAAGAAAAGGTAATACCATTAGAAATACAGCCAACACAAATCGGCGCAAATAAAAAGAAAAAGATGTATGCTTTTCTACAGAAAAATGAATGCTACTTCTCGTTATGTATTAGTGTAAACGGAAAATCTAATGGAATGGAAAAGCTTTTTATAGCTGATTTAAAGCAAAAATAAAACAAGAAATTGAATACAATCGAGGAGATTACAGCATTAACACAAAAAGCCTTCAGGAACTTAAAATGTCCATGTTGTACAAAACCAGGCAAAAATTTTAACGAAATAGTCAAACGCAATAAAATCTACTCAAGTATTACATAAAGACTATTTGCGAGCATTTCACTAGCTTATCGAGAAAGTGAAAACTAAAAATAAACAGAAACGGTTACACAGTATTTCTCAAATAGACGAGCCTTCTTCGCTCTTCTATTTACACATATATTCTGGTATGTAAGTTAAATATTCTTAATAATGTAGAACAAAGCAGAAATATATACATAAGGGGCAGAAAAAGATATGCATACGTAATTTCAATATCGACAAGGACATAAAAAAGATATTGGTAATATTGTAAGGCCATTTTTAAACTATCTTATTCGACAGCCAATAAGCTATTCTAGCAACAAAATATTAGTAAGGGAAGTGCCGTAATTTTAATATTTTGATCAAAATACATCAAAAAGTAGTCAAATTTAGTAGATTATGTAAAGAATACAATCTGTATAGAAAGCTCACGAAAACTTTAATGATGCCGCTCGAACATTATTCTCGCTTTTATTACAACTTGTAATATTTCATTTTTCAACATTCTAACAAATAAAAAATATAGGTTGTCTTCCAATAGTATTCATGGACTTGCAAAAGTGTTGATGAAACAAAAGGCGAATGTATCCGCCTCCACCAAGACTTTCTCCACACTTAAAACAAAAACAAGTACCACACCTACGAACAAAATATAAAAGATAAGAAACAGATTTGCTGGCAAGTAATCAATGGAGACTATTTTAAAGTTTAAGAAGCAAACCTGCAACGTACATTATCCAGCATGCCCTCTTTCTGCACTGCAACCCCTGCAAAAATCGATGCGCAATGTAATAATCTGATGAAATTTCATTTTTGAAAGCTTAAAACCTTTCAAGCATTGCCATAGTTGTGCAATGACAAAGGAAACGTTGATTTCAACGATCTACTATGAGTTTCTTGTTTTCTTACACATTGCACAAAATTTGCAGGTTATTAATGTTGCAATCAATATTTTATGTATTCCTACCACAGCCAGGGCAAGTACGGAAGCCATGTACTTCTAAATCATTCTGGACGCAGCGAATGAAACCAGTAAAAGCAGTATGTCATGAAATTTTTAGTAGTATTTAAGCAACGGGAAAATATTTAATTTACCCTCATATCAGCTTCAATCTCACGCTCATCAGGTTGTATATATCCATCTGCTACTAGGCATTGTATTGTTAGGTAGGTGGCCAATTCTTCACCATTAAAGATTGTTCGTACTTCAGTATCTTCAACAATACCTCCGAGGCAAATTGGGCACTATAAAGCATTGCAAAACGAAAGTAGATGCTGGATACTTAATTTCTGAATTCTTTTTAAAGTATCTATGAGCACAATCGATTCGTCATTTAACGTCATTGTTTATAAGAACAAACGCACTCTGATAGGTAATTTCTTGCGATGCATCTGAACTTCTATCCAAGAACGCATACACTTAATACAAACACTATGAGAACAGCCACCATTTGTCTTGATAAAGTGGCCAGCTTCGGATGTTTCCGCTTGCGAAGACGGAAAATCCGATAAGCAAATGGGACATCCTTCGAAAAAAAAAGTAAGCAGTTAATCATGCCATGGATGCTAACTTAGATTTGTGAAATGAGACTATTCTCTATTCGGAAAATCGATATAAAATTTCAAAAAATTCTTTTTCGTTCAGACAAGCACAATTTCTTCCGATAATTCATTGTGAATACCCAGTAGCTTTGTTGCAAGAACTAGTAATAATGAGTGCACATCAAATCTTTACTTCCATTTCCAATCTAATAATTTTGTGACACTAGTCTATCGCTTGCCGAACGCAAGAATCACATGGCCAGAGCTGCTAATGTCTCATAAAGAAGTGCTTTCTTCCGATTTGAACAAGCTATAATAAAACAAAAACGGATCTACTACAAATTTCGACGCTTTACCTTTTAAAGGAAGACATTTCAGAGATAATTCCTTCGTGAATGAGCATTTATCCCGGAAATCGGAGGGCTCTGCAGCAGCACCTTCAATATTTGCAGCCTGGTTTAAATCTGATATTTGTTGTCCATGCCTTTTCTTACGAAAGACACGCTGCCGCATATTACCATAGTAATTAAAGTGCATAAAAGCAAGATAGGGAACAGGAAAAAGAAAAGGACTCCGAAATGAAGGAAGAGCAGGAGCGCTTTCTCTGCTTGCATGATTTGGCATTGTGGATGCTAATGCCACTTTCTATAGTACAACAAGAGATAGCTAAAAATCAAAGTATCTTAGAGTGCTTTCACTCTATAGGTTTCACCAAGTCTAACAAAAAAATGATATTCCCAATTCTTTCTCTCCATGCATCACGTAGAGAGAAAACTACGTGTTACAGTTCAGTCCATCATATATTCACGGTGAATGAAAAAAACTGAAACAGGTAAACGGATGCAAATGCTCCGCTTATTTTTTCCGTTTTTTGAAGAGGAAATCACAGGATAAAATTTAAAGAGCGAACACACTTTCAAAAGTGAAAAAGGAAGCGGTTGACGTAAGAACTTACATCGCATCTGTTATAGTCTGCAAGCGCCTCTGTGCTACTGGCAAGACAGTGTTCTTAGAAAATACCAACTTCGTGACTTGTCTTAGACGCTTGCTAGTTATCCCCCTTTTTCGAAACAACCAGAAATGTTCACACAAGCAATTTCATTCCTAATGTAATAGCAAAAGTCAAATTAAGGCGACGGCAATAAAAATATTAATGCGAATCTGCTACAATTCCTCTTCTCCTGCCTTTGAGGCTTATTGAAAATGTGTGCAGAGCTTATTTAGCGTAAAGTCTTGAAATAGAGGGAATTGCAGTTTAAACTTGAGAAACCCCACTTACACATAGCAATCATATCATGCGCGTTTGGCTATCTTTTAAAGTTTGCTTTTCAACAAACCGGACGATTCGAATGCAACAACTGCGCAGGTACCAAAGGGAAATTTAAACCATTTTATGTTTTCGCCAAAGTAGTATTGATAAAGAATTATATTCAGGTAAAACCTGGGAATTTGTAAACGGCTATCCTAAAATTTTATTACATCAGCCAAAGTTTGCTCATGTTATTGTAGTTGAATAAATACTCTTATCTTTGCAAATATTTATGCAATATATGTGCCCTTCTAACACTGAAGATAAAGCTCCGCATCTAAATTCTTTCCTTTTTTGTTATGTTCTTTTTTCTTCAAAGGATTGTTTATGTAAACAAGGTTTTCAGATTTAAGTGATACAGGGAAATATTGCTGCTAGTGCTGAGATTTGGCAATATACAAGAAGTGCTATTGAAGGGATGTAAGGAGGCGTCTATTTCAATAAGCGATTGCGCTACCATAATTCAAATAATAAAATATCGCCACAATAGAATACTTAATAAAAATATGTAGTTCACTCGGAGAATTTATTGCATTGGAGGGAACAGAAAAATAAAAGGCAGAAAATCCGTTCAAGAAAAGTGTGAGAGGGACCATTTTTTACCGCCGGTCGATGGAACACTCAGTTTCTGTTGTTGGAATAAAGCTTCTGTTTTAGATTAGTGAATTATTTTACGTAAATAGGAGCTAGCTAAACTGAAAATTGCACTATAGAGAAAAGAGCTATCAAAAGTCTACTTAAACACTTCTATGACGACGACAATAAAAAGCTCGTTGCCTCCGGCTATACCTTTAATATGTACATAAATTCAGATATTTTGTAGCAGACACCACAATGAAAAAGAAAAACTAAGCTTTGGTTCCCTCCAATTAATTTTCAATTTCTCTCATCAAGTAATTCGTTGAAATAATTCAGAGTAATTAGTTGTTGCTAATCGAATAACGATTGTGTAAACGAGCTATTGCTCATTTGGCCGATCGAATAAGATCCCTGTAATCTAGGATTTTTTTAAAGTAGTATTTTATCCCCTAGATTTGCCAGTCGAGATCTATCGACTCCGGCTACACAATTCTTCTAATTAATAGCGTATTGTTTTTATTTACACTATTAGATTGTTGATAGTTTGAGAGCGTGGATATACTTATTTCTATAAATATATCACACTAGGTTCATTCGTTTATCTTTT
>JADAQX010001195.1:0-11705 GCA_015476325.1 Cardiosporidium cionae
CCTCTCCTCCTCTCCCCCCTCCTCTCCTCCTCCTCCTCCCTCCTCTCCTCCTCCCTCCTCTCCTCCTCCTTCCTCTCCCTTCTTCCCTCCCTCCTCTCCTCTTCCCTCCTCTCCCTCCCTCCTCTCCTCCTCCCTCCTCCTTTCCCTCCCTCCTCTCCTCCTCCCTCCTAAAATATAGTATCATACAGATTTCCATCTCTACTCTTACTGTATATATTCTTGTGTTTTCTTCTCTATCTTTCTTTCTTTTGATTTTCTATCAGATGCGTCATATGGCTGCTCTTCCAGTGTTTTCTACGACTGCTATGGAATTTTTAGTCAAAATGGAACTTTTATTGGATCATTTGGAAGTATGGGAATCTTCTGCTTGTCGTGAAATTTCTTTGGCTGTCCATCTGACTGCACTTCGTCGTCAAATTATTAAATTTCGAAAGCATCAGTTGCAAGATTGGCATTTTCTAAGAAATTATAGAGAATCTGTGGCTGCCACAGCTGCCAATCGCTGGTTACTTCCTCTTCTTCATATTCTCTATTCAGAGAAATCTACCACTTCTTCACACACTCCACCTCTTTCTTCAAAGAAGGAAAAACGTTCACCTGAAGAAATTATTGAAACGATGGATACTTTGATTACTTTCTTTAGAACAGCCCCTCTAGGAGAATTTAAGCGGAGATTGCAACTATTAGAATGCTGTGCAAACCTTGGCTTGGTAACGGAATTTTTTGTTAAGAAATGGGGAGGATAGGAGGAAGAAGAGTGAGGAGAGAAGAGAAGAGGAGGAGGAAAGAGAAGAGAAGGAGGAAGAAGAGTGAGGAGGAGGAAGAGTGAGGAGGAAAGAGAAGAGGAGGAAAGAGAAGAGTGAGGAGAGAAGAGGAGGAAAGAGAAGAGTGAGGAGAGAAGAGGAGGAGGAAAGAGAAGAGGAGGAAAGAGAAGAGTGAGGAGGAAGAAGAGTGAGGAGAGAAGGATATGAGAAGCGTTGGAGTGAAATAAAAAACAAGAGAAATGTGATAAGAAAAAAAGAGAGATGCGTTGAATAAAAATTGAAGATAAATCCATTCAATCTAAAATTTTAACCAAATTATATTAAGAACATTTTTATTTATTAAAAGAAGAAAGAAATATAAAAAAAACAAAACAAATTCCTCTTTATTATTATCAAACCCACAGAGAGAGACACTTGTTGAAACAAATTATTTTCTTTAGATATTCTCAATAGTATAAACATCCACCTTCATAGAAGAGTCTCTCTTATGTAAAAATTTCTAAAAGGAGAAGAAGAAATAAATAGAACAAACGAAACAGAGTTTTCTAAATTTAATTGAGATCTCCGATTTTAATATTATTTTTATATATTATTAAAAATACGAGTATAATTTGATTCTTTTCTTTCTCCTAGACTTCTTCATCTTTCTATCCAAGAGAAATGGGAGGAATTATGTATCATATCGCACGTTTTGTGGCTATTTGGAGTCCTCTCATTGAGAAAACAATGGCTCAGGCTAGAAAAGAAATGGATAAACAAGTAGAAGATTTGATAAAATTAACACGTTGGGATCTTTCAAATCCTTTGGCTATGAAGGAGTAAGCGAGGCAGAGCAAAATACGAGTTGAAATTATTTACAAATGAAAGAATTCTCGATTTTCTTGTGATTTTCTTGTGATTCTCTTTTTGGTTAATTTTTGTACACTCTTTTTTTCTTTTTCTTTTTTTCATTTCTATATATTCTCTCTTTTCTCTCACGTTTTACCTCAAAAATGTTTCTCTCTCTCCTCTCTCTTCTCATCTCCTCTCTCTGCTCCTCTCTCTCATCTCCTCTCTCTCTCATCTCCTCTCTCTCTCATCTCCTCTCTCTCTCATCTCCTCTCTCTCTCATCTCCTCTCTCTCTCATCTCCTCTCTCTCTCTCATCTCCTCTCTCTCTCTTCTCCTCTCTCTCTCTTCTCCTCTCTCTCTCATCTCCTCTCTCTCTCATCTCCTCTCTCTCTTCTCCTCTCTCTCTTCTTCTCTCTTCTCTTTTCTTCACATCTTTGTGTTTGTTTAATTTTGTTCTTCTCAGAACAGTGAGACGTACACATCATCAATTACGTAAAATTACAAGGAAATTTGATGAAGCTTTGATGGAATTATGTGATCATCCTTTGGCTCATGCGTATACACAACGTCAACAGGAAGAAGAAGTGAAAAAGAAACTATTATTTCTACAGAAACCTGTGTTGATTACTTCCAAAATACACTCTCTGAAAAATAATTCAAAGGAACTCTATGAAAAGGAAACATGTGTTGAGAAAGAGAATTCTTCTCTCTCTACAGAAGGAGGCATTTCTATACATTCTAACAATCGACTTGGCCTTTCGTTTCTTCTTTCCTATCTTCTTCATACTTCTCAGGAAATCCAAAAATTACAAGAGGAAAGGAATTCCATGGCAGAGAAAACATCTCAAAGTCATTTTTTGAATGAAGATGAAAAAACTTTGAAAGAAACGTCTCTGGAATCTCTTCTTTGGGAATGCCTCTTGAAATCGAATACATTTCAACAGCATGAAATTTTTGGTATTCATAAACCAGGTTTGAGAAAGTAGAGAGAAAGTGGAGAGAGAGAGAGAGAGAGAGTTGAGAGAGAGAGTTGAGAGAGAGAGAGAGTTGAGAGAGAGAGTTGAGAGAGAGAGAGAGAGTTGAGAGAGAGTTGAGGGAGGAAGAGAGGGTAGGGAGGGTAGAAAGAGTTGAGAGTGGGAGAGAGAGTTGAGAGAGGGAGAGAGAGTTGAGAAAGGGAGAAAGAGTTGAGAGAGGGAGAGAGAGTTGATGGAGAGAGATAGATGAGAGATAGATGAGAGAGAGTTGAGAGAGAGAGCTGAGAGAGAGAGAGCTGAGGAAGAGAGAGAGAGAGAAATAGAAAAATAGAGAGAGAAATAAGTTGAGCGAGAGAAATATGAAAATTAGAGAAGGCAAAAAGATATAAAATGTGTAGAAAAAGATAATAAGCAAAGAAAAAAAATATAAATATAATTTTGAAATAGGATAATTTAATGAATTAAAGAATAAAACAGAAAGCCACAAATTATTGCATTTTCAAATAAAAAGAATAGAGAAATATAAGAACAAAATTTTTTTTATAAATATATTATATATGTGTTATATAAAAATCTGTACTTTCTCTTTTTTTCTAATAGTTCAATCTTTCTTTTATACTGTTTGTGGATATATCAGGATTACAAGATCATGTCTTAGAGTTGGAAGAACGCATACAAGGAGCTCTCTCCTATGCAGAAGTATATATTCTTATAGCCTATCTTCATTGTTTTTCCTTTCTTCTACCCCTCTTTATCGTCATCTTTTTTTTGTGTATAACTAGAAAAAATATAGATATATAAATGAAATAAATAGTAGTATTCTTTATTTCATTTATATACATTCGTTCACTGTGTCTGTGGATAAATTTTTCTATAGAAAACACCCTTTCAAGAGAAGAAACGATGGATTCGTGAGCTTCGAGAATTTCTTCATGATCAGCTGGGTCTCACTGTTATGGTAAAGTTTTTATGTAGAATATAACCAAAGAGATCGTTTTGTTTTCTCAAATGATTTTATCAAGATGCATTACCAATGGACCTCTGTGAGAGAAAAGAATTGAGTTTTTCTTTTCTCTCTTCTTTTCTCTCTTTTTTTCTCTCTTCTTTTCTCTATTCTTTTCTCTCTTCTTTTCTCTCTCCTCCTCTCTCCTCTCCTCCTCTGTCTCCTCCTCTCCTTCTCTCTCCTCTCCTCCTCTCCTCCTCTCTCCTCTCCTCCTCTCTCCTCTCCTCCTCTCTCCTCTCCTCCTCTCTCCTCTATATATTTGCTTTGATTTTTCTTCATTAGCATTATGATCGTAAAGCACTCCTAGCTGAGATGATGCGAATGGAAGGGCTTCCTTTCCTCAGTTCTACTAAACCGAAGGATTCTCCTTTCCTTTGGGACCTCCCTTCTACTGTAGAGACGAAAATCTCTCCTCTCTTTCTTAAAACGGAGAATTCTTCAAGCCTCTCTGCACCTTCTTTGACTACTACAACGCAGATTAGTAATGCCTTTGGCTGCCTTTGGGAAGCTGCCCATGAGCATCTTTATCATACGATGCATCTCTATTTAAATTTTTCTCAGAGTCTTCCTCATGCAGATATACAAACAGAGGCGCAACGTCTTCTGGGTTATGGGACGGCTTTGTTTCATCGCTGTCTTCAACACCGCCATCGCTGTTGGCATTTCAGCCGTCAACTTCAACCTGTGGTGGATCTTTGCTCTGTTGCTCTTTGGGAACCCTCTGAGTATATTTCTTGTGTTTCTTTAGAGCAATTGATAGCCTCTATCGATGCACTCTATATGGCGCTTCAACAAGCCCATACTCTCTGCCGGAGAGAGCCCCTCAACCCTTCCAAAAAGGCCTCCAATTTGTCTTGTTCTCCTCCTAGGGTGTCTTCACGGGATCTCCCTACCCTCTTGATTGCCTATGCAGCTCATCCTTTTTCTCAACTCTCTTATGCCTCTCCCTCTCCCCCTCTCGCCGCCTCTCCCTCTCCCCCTCCATGGTGCCGAGAGCGATTGGCTTACTATCGACTGGCTGTGGAAGAGGTGAAACAACGTATACAGAGTTCTCCTGAATATCGATGGTATCTCTTACAAACAGATAAGGATTCTTCTTCTCCTAAGAAGGATGTATCTTCTTCTTTAAGGATACGTAGACAGTTCTATGCCTCCATTAAATCAACAGTCTTGGTACTTCTGGATTCGCTTCAAATGGATTATTTTAATAAAACACAGCAGGGAGAGTTACAGCCTGTAGCGTCTGCCTCTCCACGGATGCCTCACTGTACGGGTATGCCTGTCTTTATCCAAGAAGGCCTCCATAGGCAAGCATTTCATCTGCTACAGAGTTTTCAATCGATGGAAAGAGAAAGAGAGGGGTGGATAGCTACAGCCTCTACTGCAAGGAAGGAAAGCACCTCCATGGCCTATCAGAAGGCTCGAGAAACTCTACTAGAAACACTTTTGAGCCTCTCTTCCTCCTTCTCCTCTATGACAGAACCTGTGGATCCAGTAAGGACGAGAAAAGAGGGTAGTAAACGCCTTATTTAAAAGGAAGAAGAAGAGAGAGGGAGTGTGGATACAGTATCTGTTTCGAGTAGATGTAAAAAGAAAACAAAAAAAATTGAAAAGAAAACAAAAAATAGTAAAATTCATTATCACACTATGATATATTTACTTTGTTTCTTATACTGTGAAGAAAGATTATAATCCAGATTTGGAAAGGATAAATAGTTTCAATCTTAAAAATTGAAAGTGTCATATCTCTCTTTTGCCTATTTTCTCTATTTCGTATATCCTAAAGAATTCTCATTTCTCTATATTTTTTCTCCCATTTAAACATCCCTATTCTCAATTTCTCTCTATTCTTTTCATTCTAAAAATATTTCATACATTGTTTAGTCTCTCTTTGGTATCATGGAATCCACTCTCCCCTCTGTACACTCTCTGTATACTTTGGAACATTCTTTTGATATTCAACGACTCCATACAACGCTTTCTCTCTTTGTGGAACATCTTCCTCTTCTTACCCTCTCTTTGGAACCTCTCTTGGCTGCCTCTCTCTATGAAAATGTTAGTACAGCCATCACTCTCATGGGAAGTGCTTTAGATTGTTTTGTTGGCTTAACACAACTCTCTGTGTGTTATCTTCAAATTGTGAGTCTTCTCTTTCGAAAAGGTCTCTGTAGGCCTCCTCCTGCCTCTGAAGATAAAGAAACTTCAGCAGAAAAAGGTGATTCTTCTATAGAAGAATGGGTGAGTGGCACTGGTTTAGACGAAGGAGAAGGAAAAAAGGATATAACGGACCAACTCGAAGAAGAACAACTCGTGGAAAGCTTACGTGATGCCTCTACACCTTCTCAGAAGAAAGATGAGGTTCATGAACTACTGAAAGAGAGAGAGAGAGAGAGAGAGAGAGAGAGAGAGAGAGAGAGAGAGAGAGAGAGAGAGAGAGAGAGAGAGAGAGAGAGAGAGAGAGAGAGAGAGAGAGAGAAATAAGTTAAGAGAGAGAAATAAGTTGAGAGAGAGAGAAATAAGTTAAGAGAGAGAAATAAGTTAAGAGAGAAGGGAGAGAGTTAGAAAGAGTAAGTGGATATAGACGGGAAGAGTAACTGGGGATGTGGTGGTGTTGAGGGAAAGTTATAATAAAGGAAGATGTATTATTAAAAAGGTTCCAAAAATTCGAAAAGAAAAAATCAACTTTGAAGGAAGTAGAGGCGAGAGAAGATTGAATAAAAATTCACTACAAAACCAAAGTTATTTTGAAAGAGTGTTTCTTAGTATGTTTGTGTAACTTTCAATGAGAGATAAGAGGGGTATATATATGAGACAGCCATCCAATTTAATAAATATATAGAATAAAATAGAATTTCATAAAAGATAATTTCTATATAAACCCACAACGAAGAGAGTTCTATATATACATTATATAATAGGAAAAAAAAATAAAGACTAAAGGATGTAACTCTTTTATTTTTAAGAGATAATAAATGTACATATTTGATTTCTACATGATTTTTGTTTGTAGAAGAAATCATCGAGTGAAGGTCAGCCAAAAGAAGTAAGCTTTGATTTCTCAGCTGAGGAAACAGAGGTGGAAGAAAGTGTGGATCCACCTCCTCTCTCTCCAAACGAAGCAGAAGAAGATCTCCTTGAGAGTGCATTTGGAGAGGTGGATCTCCAAAAAGGTGGAGAATTAGAGTCCAAATCTTCCAAAGAGGAGAGACCCTCAGAGGAGGAGGAGGCAGCGAAGCCATCGCTTGAAGAGGAGGTATCTTCTTCACCGCCTTCCAGAACGAAGGAAGATATTACTGTTGAAAGTATGGGAATGAGAAATCTTCATTATTTTTATGAAAAATAGCCTTTTTTTGGAGATTTGGATGTATTTTATGAATAATTCAGAGAGATTTCATGAATTATAAGTTTTACAAATGTACTATTTCTTATTCGTAAAGAGTCTATGTTAAGTTTTTCTTTCAAAGTAATAAAAAAATATATAAAAATATTTATAAAATTTTCTTTTTTTTAATTCAAATACATTTTTGTGATTTTATATATTAAAGATGATACTTCTCTAAAGGATTCTGAAATAATTGGTGGTGAAGACGATACTCTGGAGGATTCTTTAACCGAAAATCCAAAGAAAGATATGAAAAATGAAGATAATATTTCAAAAGAAGAAGAGGTGAGAAAGATGTATTTTATACGCATTTTATTTTTCTAAAAAATAAATTTTTCATTTTATATAAACTTTTTAAAGTATATCATTTTTATTTTGTTATACTGTTTTTTTTTTTTATATAAATTTCATTATCTTTTATTTATAATGGCATCCTCTTCTCTTTCTCTCTCTATTCTACTTTAAGAATTTCTTTTTCTAATATAAAGATTCTATCATTATATATTTTCTTTGAATTTTTTTTAAAAGAGGATAGAAGAACAAACAAAGGAAACATCGGATATTAATGATCCTTCTTATGATGCTTCCTTTAAAACATCTATTGATAAAAAAAATATTATAGAAGAAGAAGAAGAAAACCATTCTGAAGATTCTTTTTCAGAAGCCGCTATGAGTGTAGATGAAGATGGAGAAACTTCTTCTATGAAGGAAGAAGATGTAGAGGGAGAAATGAAGGAAAATCCACCAGAAGAGGCGATGCCTCCCATAGAAGAAACTTCATTAAATGAAAAGAAGGAGAATGTGAAAGAAGAGTCTTTACCATCGTTCTCTCCTGGTAAAAATATAAATATTTTTATAATTAAATTACTTAGATGAGGAAAGAGTAGTGAGAGAGAAGAGAGTAGAGAGAGAAAGTAGAGAGAGAAGAGAGTAGAAAGAGAGAGAAGAGAGTTGAAAGAGAGAGAAGAGAGTTGAAAGAGAGAGAAGAGAGTTGAAAGAGAGAGTTGAAAGAGAAGAGAGTAGTGAGAGAAAGTAGTGAAAGAGAGTTGAGAGAGAGAAGAGAGTAGTGAGAGAGAAAAAACAGAGAGAGAAAAAACAGAGAGAGAGAAAAAAGAGAATTTAAAAGTGAGAATTTGTTGGTTAGATAGAGAGAAATTAAAATAACAAAGTGAAGGAGACGTTGTAAAGTTAGAGTACTATTAAATAAGAAATTGGAAAACTAAAGAGAAATGAA
This sequence comes from Cardiosporidium cionae, assembly GCA_015476325.1. Lineage (NCBI taxonomy): Eukaryota > Apicomplexa > Aconoidasida > Nephromycida > Cardiosporidium > Cardiosporidium cionae. The sequence goes on from JADAQX010001195.1 coordinate 8,188, forward strand.
AAATAAACTGTTCAAGAAGCAGAGATAAAGTATACACTCTATAGAGTATAAATATATTTTATTTGAATGAAAGAACTGTTGAAAAGAATGTATTTCAAATACATTCAGAGGTAGTCTTAGCTCTGAAATTTTTAACTAAAAATTTCTTTTCTTCCTCTTTATAAAGTAGTTTTCTACTTCACATAGAACTTATAGTTTTATTATATCTCGTCTCTATATGATTTTTTTGTTTATTAATATTCTTCTCTTTTTGTATATTTCTTCTCTTTTCTCTTACTATGCCAAAGATGAGCTTGTCAAGAGGCTTTTTAGTGAATTTAAATGCTTTCTTCTTCTCTTCTTTGAAGGATTTAGATTGTATTTTTTATTTACCAAGATAAATCTTCTGAGAGTGGTAGTGTGTGAATTCTTTCTCTATTTTTAAAAATAGAGAAAGAATTCACACACTTTTTCTCTGAGGCCAATAATTGCTTTCTATTTTCATAAAATATGTTTAAAATGAATGAAAATTAAAGATTTTATTAAATTTTTTATCATTTTGAAAATGTATACATATCTATTCTTTTTCCTCTTATATATAAACTGAGGAGAGACACACAGGAGGATTGAGAGGAGGAGTAAGAGGGTAAAAAGAAATTTATATAGAGGAATACGATGAAATGAAACGAATTAGGATAAAAAATACTATAAAATTTTAAAAGAGATAGCAATGAAAAAAAAAAAAAAGAAAGAAAAAATGCATTTCTTGATCAAAGAGAGAAAATATATGAAAAAATTGAAAGAAAATTACAAGGGAGATCTCAGAGGCATCTACCTTTGAGAAAAATTTTTATTTCAAAGAATATAATTTTAATGTGTTTATTTTTTATTGTTAAAATATATTAACTCTTTTACTTTTTACTCTTTAATGAAGAAGAAGAAGAAACTGTAGTAGAAACATCTCCAATGGAGGAAAATTCAGAGGGAAAAGAGAATCCTCCTGAAGACAAAGGAGCATCTTCTTCTCTTCCTCTACAGCCTTCTCAAGAAACAATTTATGGTGTAAATGATGCAGAGAAGTAAGGAGAATTATTGAAAAGAAAATTTGATGGAAAGATTTACTATATATGTTGGATGGATTTTATTATTAAAGAAATAATTTTGAAGAATTTTCTCTTATTTTTATTCTATAGGATGTTTTTTTATTTCTGCTCTACATTTCAATTTCATTTCTTATATATGTCTAAGATTATCGGATTCCAATATATATATATATTGGATTTAATAGTAAATTTTCATTATAGTGTGTTTGTTGTGTATCTCCTTTTTGATAGGAATGGGAAGTATAGAGTGTGCATTCTATTGTAGTTTTATTTATTCTCTCTTTCTTCTTCTCTTCTTCTTATTCTCTCTTTCTTCTTCTCTTATTCTCTTCTTCTCTCTTTTTTCCACACTGTGTCTTACCCTTATGTTTATATTTCTTCAGAAATATATTTCTTGATGAAATTTCTATGGAGGAAACTCCAACAGAGGCTATGCCACACTCTGAAGAGTTATCCTCCTCCCTTCCACCCAATTTGCCTCCACCTCTTTCTACAGATGCATCCTCTCTTTCTGCTGCTAAGGAAGGAGTTTCGTTTCAAAAAGAAGGAACTGAGAGTGGCCTGTCCCTTCAAAATGATTCCACCATGCCTCCTCTGCCTCCTCTGTTTCCAAATCCATTGATGACTTCAATAGAGACTACACAAAAATGGTTAAATCGTTTGAAAATTTTACAGGCTAAAAATGAACCCTCTTCTCCTCAAGAATCACCTCCCTCATTGTCAGACACTCCACCACCTTCTTCGAAGGATCTCTATGAGCAAGATGACAGCAGTGGACGTATTGGAGCTGCAGAAGCACACACCTTACCAGAAATCTCTACAGCAGAGGCCACCTCTGAGTCTGTTGTTCTGTTTGAAGAGGCGATTGGAGGGGAAGGGAGGAGGAGGAGATTGGGGGGGAGGGGAGGGAGGAGAAGATTGGGGGGGAGGAGATTGGGGGGAAGAAGAGAGAGGAGGAGGAGATTGAGGGAGAGAAGAGAGAGGAGGAGGAGATTGGGGGGGAGAAGAGAGAGGAGGAGGAGATTGGGTGGGAAAGGCGGGAGGAGGAGAGGAGGGAGGAGAAGATTGGGGGGGGAAAGGTGGAACGAGGAGATTGCAAGACATGGGAAGGGAGAAAGAGGAGGGAGAAGAGGCTGGGAGAGGAGGGAGGATGTGGAAGAAGAAGTAACTGGGAAAGGAGGGAGAGGAGGGAGGATGTGGAAGAAGAAGATGGAAAGGAGAATTTTTGATGTGTGAAAGCAAAGGAAACGGAGGAAAAAAAGATGTGAAGTAAATAAAAGTGAGGAAAATTCAAAAGAAGCGAAAACAAAGCACAGCTAGGTTTTGAGTCCTGGATAATAAAAGCCACCTTAGAAGAAAAATGGAAATGCCTGACAAAAACGTAGAAAAAAAGATTCTACCATAAAAATAAACATAGAATTCATTAGAAGAGAAAGGTAGAAGCTATGTTTTCTTTCTTTTAGCAGTGTTTTAAGGAGAGGAAATCCTTATAAATATATAGTGAAGGTTCTCTTATATTTAGAAGAATAGATGCAGGAAGAGTTTCTTCATCAAAGGGGAGGTTTTTAAAATGAAGAAGATAAACCTCTTAAAATCAAAGTATTAGCATAAATTGGGTAAAAGTTTCATAGAATATAATCTATTTCTGTTTTCAGCCTCCATATACTTCCAGAGGATGAGAAAGAAGAAGGAGACATCGACGAAATGCAAACATTACGAAATGAACGAGAGGCTGCAAATGGTTTGATGGATAGCTTTACTCTAGAGGATACACAATAGATTCTCTCTCTATTCTTAAATCTTCCTTTTTAGTAGCTTCTAGAGCTGTCCTCTACGAAAGATTCTGCAGGATGCATTTTGTTGCTTTTTTTTTCATTTGCATTCATTTAATGGATGTTTTCAAGTTTTCTTTTTCCAACACCGTCTCTTTGTGGTGTGTTTCTCCTTCATCTTTTTATGTTCATATAAGTTTGTGGTGATTTTTCGACAGAAACTTCTCATGTTCAAGAGTCTTCGTATGCCACACACTATGGGAAAGCCACACACTTGCAAAGTACGACAGAAGATCAGCCTGTGGAAGAGGAGAACGAAGAAGAACGATGGGAAGCTTATAGGAATGGGAAGGAGGCTCAAAATTCAGAGCATTCAATCATTGAAAAAAGTTCTTCTGCCATGGCCTCTCTGGCCTCTTCCTCCTTCAAAGATCACGTCGAATTGCCTTTGCAAGAGGTTATAATAGAAACATCTTTACAAGATAATGGAAAACAAGATCAACAAGCACGAGGTATGAGAAGTCTGTTAAAAAAAGTGGAGAGAGAGAGAGAGAGAGAGAGAGAGAGAGAGAGAGAGAGAGAGAGAGAGAGAGAGAGAGAGAGAGAGAGAGAGAGAGAGAGAGAGAGAGAGAGAGAGAGAGAGAGAGAGAGAGAGAGAGAGAGA
>JADAQX010001196.1:0-11700 GCA_015476325.1 Cardiosporidium cionae
AGTGAGATAAGAGAGCAAGATGAGAGAGAGAGAGAGTGAGATAAGAGAGCGAGATGAGAGAGAGAGAGAGTAAGATAAGATGACAGAGTGAGAGAGAGAGTTGAGAGAGTGAGATAAGATGAGAGAGAGAGAGATGAGAGAGAGATGAGAGAGAGAGAGTGAGATGAGATGACAGAGTGAGATGAGAGAGAAAGATGAGAGAGATGAGAGTGAGATGAGATGAGAGAGATGAGATGAGAGAGATGAGAGAGAGAGAGTGAGATGAGAGAGAGAGAGTGAGATGAGAGAGAGAGATGAGAGAGAGTGAGATGAGATGAGAGAGTGAGTGAGATGAAAGAGTGAGATAAGATGAGAGAGTGAGAGAGAGAGAAGAGAGAGAGAAATAAAAAAATGTGAAAAAATTAAAATCGCACACAAAAAAATAGTATATATAAAACTCTACATTTGAAAAGAGATATATAAAATTATAATTTCTATATTGAAAAAAATAATATAAAACTCTACATTTTAAGTGTAATCCTATCTATTTTTTAGTTGTAGATTCACCTCATGAATAGCCACACGATCCTTTACATTCATTTTATCAAATTCATCAATACAAATGATGTGACGATCTGCTAAAACCATGGCTCCACCTTCAACACGACGTTCTCCGGTATCTATAAAAGACAAAAATAAATATAAAATTAAAAAAAAATATAAAGAGATTAATGAAAGCATTAGCTTAAACAAACACACTTTCAAAAAATCGAAATAAAATTAAAAATTGAAGAAAAATATATCTACACAGAGGAGGATGTAATACTCATTACCTTCTCTTTTATCCATTCTTAACAGTATATTCTTTGCATTTAAACTTCCTCCTTATCTATCCTTCATATTGTATGGAGTTTCCTTGTAGAGTTTATTTTCTTCAAAAAATTTCCTTCTTAGGAATATATTTTTTTTTTACATCTCTCTTTTTTATAAAATTATCTACAAACAATAAAAAATTCCAACCTTGATCTGTCACAATCGCTGCTGTTAATCCTACACCAGATGATCCTTTTCCTCCTGCAGATATAGTTCCTTTTTGGAGATCCATAATATATCTCAAAAGTTGAGATTTACCACAGCTAGGATCACCTGCAGAGAAATCCTCCAACAAAAAAATTTAAACTAGAGATTATTTTAAATGAAAAAATATATAGAAAAAAAAAAGAAATGAAGAATGAAAAGGAGAAATTTTTCTCTAATTTTTTTCTCTAAATTTTTCTAAATTTTTTCTCTAAATTTTTCTAAATTTTTTCTCTAAATATTTCTAATTTTTTTTCTAAATTTTTTCACTAAATTTTTCTAAATTTTTTCTCTAAATATTTTTTCTAATTTTTTTCTCTTTTAGAGACAAACAAAAATAAAAATTTTCAATTCAAAATACCATACTTCTCTTGATGGACGTACCCACAAGTAAAATATGAATATCTCCACGAATATGATGGCCACTTGCAAAAGAACGTTCTTCTCCTCCACAAATCAACAAAAGTAATGCTTTTTTAATGGTTTCCAATCCACAGAGAGAAGGTGCAAATGATCGACTTAACAAAGTAAGTACATCCTCTCTTCTTGAAAATGCCTTAAAAATGAAATAAAATTTGATTTTTATTATTCTTTAGAAAAGAGAAATGGAGGTATCAGAAAATGGAAAAATTAATGTTACTAGTAGAAGATAAAAGAATACGAAAACATAAGAGAGGTTTTGAAAGAGAGAAGAAGTATTAAAAGATTTTGGGAATTAAAAAAAAAAAAAAATTATATATATTAAAAAAATGAGAGAAGTATTAAAAGATTTTGGGATGCCATGTGTAAATACATTTTTCATTTTAATATTTACCAAATATTGTTGAATTTCCTTTTCATGGAATGTCTCAGCAAATTTCTCCCTCTGAAGAGACTGAGAAGAAGAAAAAAATTTTTAATATAAAAATACACCAAAAAATTCGAAAGAAAATATTTTCTTTCCTTTTAGAAAAATTCAAGACATTTTCATGTTTTTTTTTATTTTTTAAAATCTTTTGTATATACATTGTTGATACCATGAATACAAAACTTTTTGTTTTTAAAACTCAAGAATTTTTTAAAATTAAAAGAAAAAAATTAAATCGTTTGTTAATTATGAATTTTTCCTTCTTTCTTTTTAAAAAATTCCCACAAAGCAGGCTATTTGTTAGCTTCTTTACACTTTATAACTTTCATAGAGAAGAAGATGAAAATGATTTACTTCTTGATTTTGCAATTGCAAATTATTTGCAATAAGATAAGGTTTTCCAATGCCAGTAGTTTGTTCATTCACACGATTATTTGACATGCGATAAACTCCCCACACACGCACTCTATTCAGTAGAGAAAAATATATTAACAGAGAAAGATATATATATATAAAAGAGAGAGAAAGAAAGATATATATATATATAAAAGAGAGAGAAAGAAAGATATATATATATATAAGAGAAAGAGAGATATTGCCTTGAGAGAGAGAGAGAGAGAGAAATTGAAAGAGAAAAAACTATTAAGAGAGAGAGATAAAAGAGATATTGCCTTGAGAGAAAAATTGAGAGAGAAAAATAAAATTAAGAGATATCTATATAACAGAATGAGAGAGCACCCCAAATAGAAGAAAATAAAGTGCAAAGAGATGTTAAAACTGGAAAATACAAATACAAAAATCAAGAAAAATCCTATACTATATATACCACAAGGATATCCCATGAAGAATGCAATACTGTCTGACCTATCACCACTTTTAACTTGATTACATAAATCTTCTTCAACAATAACATCTACCCAACGTGTCATTTGCCCTGTAGGAGCACTCTCTGGACATTCTTGGACAACAAATTTTTGATGATCTTTATAGAGACAAAAGCCTACTTCAATTTTACTTTGAATCTTTCCTTCTACATCTGAATAAAAATACAAATTTGAAAATACATCCTTGAAGAGAATGTAATTTTTTTCTTTTTCTTCACATTAGAAAAATAAAAAGAAGTGTCGAAACTACCAAAATGGATAAAAATCTCTTGTTTGCTATTTCTTATCTCTTCTTATACCTTAACACACGGTTAAAAATATAATCAAGTAAAAATCCATTTTTAAAACTCTTTTATTTCTTCTTCATCCCATTTTAGTGTGAACTCTCCATTCTCTCTGTTTCATCTCCTTAGAAATATACCATTCGCTGGTGGAAGGGCAGCATCACGAGCAGTTTTATCAAAATCTGTAATATCATAATGTGGACGAATGTATACACTTCGTGCTGCTTCTTCGCCTTCAGTGGTACTCTCCCGTACATACACCGATTCCTGCAATTTGGGGTGAACAGGAGAACCTGAAAATAGAGAGTAGAAGAAGGAAGGAAGAAAGAGATATGGAAAACAAAAAATAATTCACACAAATTACAAAGAGAGAATCTCATTGAAAACAATCCAAAAGAGTATTAAAAATGCCATCGACACACCAAAGAAACGAAAAAACATCCTTTTCATCCTTATTTTACGATCTAATTCTGCATCTCTATCTATTGCTTTCAAATCGTTTGTTTTCTGTTTCCTTCTCACTCTCTCAACATGAAACTATTTCTATCTATTCTATAAAAACGATTTATAACATAAAAACTTACATTTGTTAACAACGCCTTCCACACACACCAATCGATCTAATTTTTGCGCTGTAAGGCCACGAGGGGTGATATGGTTAGCACCCATCCATCCAACAATTCCCACAGCAGGATGTAGAATCTTTTTAAATAATAATAATAATATTGAAAGTAGTATAAAGAAATTTTCATCTTTTGAAACAGTTTATTAAGAGTCAAAAGAAATCTACAAAAAAAATTCCTTAGAGAGAGAACATCCACTCTTTTTGAAAAATGTTTACCTCAGCTTTCAAATCACGTTCTAAATTGAGTGTATCCCAATAGTCTCCTAAAGCACGTTCAAAGGAAGGAAGAGAGAGCATGGGATCCTCTCGAATTCTGTAAAAAAAATTATTGAAACTTTCCCCTTTATTGATAAAAAATAGAAATTCTATTTAAATTAAAACGTCCAATCGTTGTCTATACATAACAGGCTTCAACTACGAAAAAGAAAACCTTTCTCTCATCAAAAATGAAATAGAGAGGAGAGATATCAAACTTATGGAAGAAAAAATAGGCTACACTTCTAAAGAAAAAAAAAATATGTAGAAGGAACGAAAAACAAGAGAGTGTATCCGCAGAAGAAGAAGGAGAGTAAAAGAAATCATTTAAATTCTATAAACCTACAAACGTGATTGTATAGTATCAAGCTGAGTAAGATCAGCAATATATCGCTGACGTATATTCTTTTTAGGAGCTATTTCACTGAGCTGTTGGATGCTCTTTTGTATAGCCTGCAAACACAAGAGAATGTTTTTACAAATCAGGAATTCAATAAAACGCCTTCTCTACAAAAAAAGGGGTTTAAAAAAAAGAGAGAGAATTACATGCATGGAGAACTGTTTCAAACGATACAAGACTTACGTATCCACGCATATCATGGGCATGCATTAAAAAATCTCTTTTTAAAAATGGAATGCCTACAAATGCATCCTGAAATGAAATGTAAAATGTTCAAAACTATCCAATTTAGCCATCAAATAGGCTGCTTTAATAGAGTGAGACATAGGTGTGTTTACAAGAAAAAATTTCAAGCGCTCATTTCCAACTTTTTGAGATACGGTTGTGTCACTCTTTCCATTCCTCAACGTGCAGAGAGGGAACCCTTCTCACGCTCTTTCTGAATAAATGAATGGATGTAAAATACAGGTGGAAACTATCATACGTCATTTGCTTCGATGAATTCTTTGAAGGATTGAACAGCAGCATTGAAAACCAACGACCGCTCATGAAGAAATCGTGTTCCTTCTTGTTGTTGAATTAAAATTTGCTCCCGTGCATTTTTGAGCGGAGAATTGAGAGAAGTTGCTGCGGTGTCACCGGAGACACTCCTCAGCTCGCCTTGCGTAGGACCCATCATCATGGAATCCATCAGATGACTGGCCGGAGATACTCTCTCCTCATACAATTGAATATCAGATTCGTAGAAAGCCATGATTCAAAAAAAAAAACAAGAACACAAAAATGGTATGTCTTCGACTTTTTGGAGTTATTTCCCTTTATTTGTAATTTTCACTGGCAGTAGAGGCATATAAGCTCGCAGCTACTTCTCTACAGGGCTTGCCCTTAAAAGATGTTGGAGGAAACAAAAGAAATACTTTTTTGTAGGGATTTTGGGTAAAAATTAGGAAAACTCTCTTTAATTGAAAAATACCTCTTTGCAAATCCAAAAGTATCACCTTAACTTTTGTTACTTCACTTCAGTGTTAACACATACAAAATTTCACGAATGTAGAATCCAAATACCATGCGTCGTAGTAAATTTGAAAATGCTACGATTCACAGATACCATAAAAAACAAATCCATTCTTAATATACACTCTTTTTAAACTGCATATACAATCTCTTTTCGCAAATAAAAGAAACGAAAAGTGTTCGAAGAGGCCGCACTCATACTCCTAATGGATGAATGTAACTAAACGAACGTCTTAGGGAAGAACACCTGTCTACGCGCAAATCATGTCGCGGCAACACTCAGTAGAAATCAGCAATGCGGCGAGTGGGCAATGCCTACACAAAAACTAACTAACAACTGCTGGATAACAAGAGAGTTAATTATGGAAATATTGAAGGAAGTTCTAACGGAAGATACAATGATGAAAAGCAAAAAGAGATGGAATAATTCGCATGATGAAATAGTACAGAGCAGTTTTATCACTAAAAAAGGGTAGCAGTGACTTAGGGCGGGTTGTCGGAACTAAAATAGGTTGTTGAGAGGGTGTGATGCACACACACACACTAAAGCCCCGCGTAAATCATAACCATTTCAACAAAATAAATCGTGCGTCTTGTGAGGGATACAGGGTCAAATTAGAGCCAATTTCCACCTCTCCACCTCTCCACCTGGTATCATTTTTGTAGCACCAATTCATGAATTTTAATGGTGCACCAATTTGTCTGAAGCATTGAAATTGCATAAAATAGAGTGCACGAAAAGACAGATTGAAAACTCTTGCGTGGGCAGGAAAACAAAATTTTCTTCATTTTGCATGCAGCAGCAGCTGAAGGTGCTTGCCATGTTTAATCGCCCTCAATGTCAACCAACCAACTAAAAAATAGTTTTTACACTCAAAAGTAATGCTGGGGCCTCACAATTTGAATAATCTTATAATATTTCTTTGTACATTAGCCCCATGTTACTATGTAGGTTCGTGGCTAAAGTTCCTTCCAACCGCAAACTGTTAAGATCATAAGTGCATTAGATTAATTGAAGGATGCTGTCCAGCAATGAGGTGAAATATGTTTTGGAAAAAAATGTAAAAAAGAAGTAAAAAATATACTAACTACAATAAAAATGCTGCATTTCAATTATGCAGGTATTTACTGATTGTTTACTTATAGCGAATGTTTTAATATGAGAATAATTAGTTTTCTATATTTAAAGAGCAAGGGCAACCGAATATACTAAAATTGCTTAATTTTATTTTTTTTGAAATAAAATTATAAGCTAAACGGTTATTCTGAGTGAAATCATACAACTTATTAAATACTTTGACATAGTGGGGCAAAATATGGCGATTAGCATAAGAACCACTGCTGGGGATGCATAATAAATCAATTCCCCGTGATCTCTTTGGTACGTGATTGATAACTTACCCGATAATAATATCAGTTACTAGATAATGCAATATTTTTGACTTTCTTGTTAGTAGCTTTGCATAGATATGCTGGCCTGCATGTTGCCTTTTTTCCGTGCTATTTGTAGCGAGTGAGGTAAATTGCGCGAACTTGCGATACTGAAGGTAAAATGGCTCCACAGATCAGATTAGTTCTCGGTTTACATGTATATTTAATAGCAATATTCAACCTTTAGTTATTTATTGTGGCATTTGCAAACACTAATGAATTATATACATTCTAACATGAAAGGAAAGTCCCAGAGCGATATTTTTGATAACATTCCTTGAAAAAGAACAATTTTCATATCATCCAGGTAAAATATTGCTATGAAAGTAAATTCCATTCATATGAAAAAAATAAATTAGTTGCATATTCATATATAAAAGAAGTTACAGGTTACAAAAACACATTATGAAAAGAAAGCACCTATTCTTAAATGCATAGAGAAAACACACAAAAAAACTGATTCCGAATCCCATAATTCGAGGATTCTCAATCGCTCATTAATGCATCGACGAGATTAGGTATATTGTAGCACAACGGGATCTGTTTGTTTCTTTATTCCAATATGAACTCCAATCGAAAACAGTTTGCATTCACCATTGCACTGAATTATGTTAATTGGACTATTTAATTGTGCGGGTGAAATGGATAAGCGAGTGGCGGAAGATAAAACTTGTAGGGTGATGATTACATTACAAGTCTATTCATTCTTCCATCAATGAAATTGCGACGTTAAGTGCTGTTGAGATTGTACTTCTTAGAGATGCAATTTTACGAAGGTAAGTTTGTTTTATATTCACAAAGAATTTTGAGAACGGCTTAATAAAATTATAAGCAAAGGAGCTTATCAATTTCCCTCTGTAGCGAAAAACGGACTAATATCAACCATGTAAAATTCTCTAGGTTAAAACACCCAAATTCTTCCTTCAATCGATAAATCAGAATATATATTGGATAGGTTGCAACCGCTTATAATGGCGATTGTTTTTGTTATTTAATTGACAATTTCTACTAAAAATTATGTACGTATCCTAGAGCTAATATGAAGCATTAAGTAGCTTAATTACATTCTAATCGTATAGGGAAGAAATCCAGCCTTCGCAATTCATACATTAAAAGAATCTTTGCAATGTGTAAAGTGGATAAACTTCACATTGTAACTTATTGTAAAGTGAATAATATTCTATCAGGGTTGTAAAAAAGAGTACCGATCAAATTATCGTCGAACTATGGCTTGCTATGACCCGGCATAATTTTTTCTAAATGATCATGCACTGCCAAACATAGAATTGCCTGAAATTGTGCTGATGTGCAGATACACTAACAAATTTCAGAGTCTAATTATTGTGCTGCATGTGTACCCTTTTGATAAATTCCACCAAACGTGACTAGAAATTAATCTCAATTGTTACTTCTAGGTATAATATCAAGAAATATCTTCGCTAAATATCATGTTTTTCCTTGCTAGCTACGATGAGTCCTAAATCTAGGAGTAATCGAACATCTTACAACATTTTTTATAGATGTGTGCTTAGTTTCCAAAATTTTATCCTGCGTATTAACGCAACAAAGAATTTGTCATTAATATAAATCAAGATGTTTTTTTTAGCTCAGAGGCTTTCACAAGTTTGCATCGCAAGCACACATTTTTGATATAGTCTACTCTTCTACTTAGAATACCAGTGTACTATCGTTAACGCAGCTTACTAGTAAAGAAAAGTGTACGTTTAGGATCAGTCATCATCAGAACTTAGAGGTAACTAAAACTTCCCACCAATTTTATACCTCAAAAATAATAAAATAGAAATACTGGCCACTAAGAAAATTTGACAATTTTAGCAGCTGCTCTATTACAATCAAAATATGAACGTTTCCCAGGATGATTGTTGCACTTGAGGTGCCTCGAAATAAACTTCCTTATGTTAGGCCATGCATGCATCTACATAGCGGCGAAGATATACATTCCTACTTGAAATTATTGCTTGTATTCACTGATTTGATATGGTGAAATTGCAATGTCTTCACACTGCGATAAGCAATTCGGCTATACTACGACAAATTTTATTCTACAATACAAGCCCAGAGACAGCAACAGTGGTATAAGTATATACGACGGGATGAACAGAATTTACAAAAAACCATTTCCCAACAAATTGTACTCATAGATTTTACAAAAACAACTTGAAAGGGTTATATAGGATTCAATTAACTGGGTAATGCTTCCAGTATCAAACCAATCGAATCATAGGAAGTGTTTTTGTAATAGTACATGTTTTTAAAAGCATTTAATGTAGAATGAAGGGTCATAAATTCTGCCAATAAATTTGTCGACCGTAGAGGTGTGAACGGCAGATGCTAAGTTGCCATGAATCACATTATATTCTCATAGCCTTGCCATCGCTATTTCAGCAGTAAGAGGTGGAGTGCAGTGAGGAATAGCAACGCATCTCTATGCTTCCCTGTTTCTTTTACGTCCATTTTGATGGAAAAGTATTAATTTTTGAATGTGAAAAGCAAAGAGAGGCATGCTGTAAGTTATTTTCACTTCCAATTACTTGTAAACCTGAACTACAACGATGCCACGAGAGAATTTTTTTTCTCCTGTGAATTTTATTCGCTTCACACCAGGTCGCTAGAGCGAGTACATTTCTTCATATTGACTTAAGATAGAGCCAGGAGATGTACTTCAACACTGTCTCCTATTTCCATAATTTTCGTAAACTCATATTTTTATCAGTATCCTGCTTCATAACCTGTATGTTACAAGAAAAAGCAAAAGTAAAACAAAAGCAAGGGGCATACAAAACGAAGAGAGAAAACAAAGTGTATATACACACGATGCCATTTCTAATTTTCACAAAAATAAGAAATATCCCTTTTAATGAGCAATCGTGAATTTTTAATTCACACACCGCCTGTATTTTCAAACAATGCATTGACTTTCTAGCGTTCATTTTTTACGTATATAAAAAATGAAACCGATTCTCCACCCAAAAAGCAGCACTGCTTCAATTTTCTCCCATCATTTGATAACGATGCTCAGCTTAAACACATCCTCTTTTATTCTTCTACAATACATTTTATGCATACTTATTACTTCTACTACATAGATACAAAATATAAAGTAATGAAACGAACATACGCCACATCAACATATGAAAAAAAGACCTTCAAAATTTCGTTTTTATCCCCATAAGAACATGCAGTTAAGTATCTACAAACCTTAGAAACAGCCATTTCAAAGTCTTCTTGAGTTACATGAACGCGTCTTTCACGCAAAGCAAACATTCCAGCTTCCGTGCAAACGGCCTTATCACAAGCAAAAATCAGAGAAAAGTTTTTTTTTATATAAAATAATATTTTCAAGCAAACATGCCATTCTCCCTCGAAGGATCAATTTCTCTTCATTGCTTCTTCTCATACCTACGATTGTTCTTCATAGAAGAAAGTACAGTCTTGTATGATATAAAAAGCACAATCAAGATACACAGCAATAACGAATTTTTAGTCTCTCCTCTATTTCTTGCATCTGTGCTATCCAAGGTAACCCCCCCCCCGCATGCCTCGAATACGTGTTTTCCCATTAATTTCCTTCAAATTTTTGATTTTTCTTCTTTAATCATCGCTTCGTAATCTCTCATTCTTTCCCTATCTCTTCCATTTTTCACTTATCCTTCTGTATCTCAAAAAATTTCTCTTCACGCAGACCTTTACTTCGGCCCCAGAAGCGCCATTCATTTCATTTGCAATTTTCTTTATATCGATTCCTCGCATTAAATTCATTTTTCGGCTATGAATAGTAAGAATCTCCGCCCTAGCCTAGAAAAGAAATCAAAAAATGTTTGTACAACAAATAAAGAGGAAGATGATCCACACAGCAGAGAGTTCATGCATTACAGGAGAGTATAGGAAAAAAAAGTATGCTCTTCACTTTTATGGAGATAGTAAGTAGGAAAATGAAAATACAATAGAAAAATAAAATTCCAAATGTTCGCTTTTCTCTCATTTTCTTCATTCATTTCACCTCAGCATTGGGATTGGGAAATTCAATTTTTCGATCGATTCGTCCAGGTCGCAGTAAAGCATCATCCAAAATATCAATTCGATTGGTACACATAATAACCTAAAAACGTAACAAAATAGAAAAGAAAGATACGTCAACAACAAAAAAATGAAAAGTGGATACACCCTGAAAACAAGCCATAAAACAAAGAAAACCTTGATATTTTGAGTAGATTCAAATCCATCCAATTGATTGAGTAATTCCATCATCGTGCGTTGCACTTCTGAATCACCATGCTCGCCATCTAATCGTTGACTTCCAATAGAATCAATTTCATCCATGAAAATGATGGAAGGTGCATGCTCCCTGTAGCATAGAAACAAAAAACTCCATACTTCAGAAACAGAGTAGCGTTCAACAAAAAGAGATACAATAATGGATGTTCTCTAAATTCTCTCTCACTCAATTCTCTCTCTCTGAATTCTCTCACACTTAATTCTCTCTCACTCAATTCTCTCTCTCTGAATTCTCTCACACTTAATTCTCTCTCTGAATTCTCTCTCTCTGAATTCTCTCACACTTAATTCTCTCACACTTAATTCTCTCTCTCTGAATTCTCTCTCTCTGAATTCTCTCACTTAATTCTCTCTCACTCAATTCTCTCTCTCTGAATTCTCTCACACTTAATTCTCTCACACTTAATTCTTTCTCTCTGAATTCTCTCTCTCTGAATTCTCTCACTTAATTCTCTCTCTCTGAATTCTCTCTCTCTGAATTCTCTCACTTCATTCTCTCTCTCTGAATTCTCTCTCTCTGAATTCTCTCTCTCTGAATTCTCTCTCTCTGAATTCTCTCACTTAATTCTCTCTCTCTGAATTCTCTCTCTCTGAATTCTCTCACTTCA
>JADAQX010000279.1:0-58397 GCA_015476325.1 Cardiosporidium cionae
GTTATAATTTATAGAATTTATATTAATGGTGTGATGGAATTTTAATTGCAATATAAAATAGATAAAATAATGTTTTTAAGATACTCCCCTAATTTGTCAATATAATATAAAATTAGTTTATAAAATACAAAGTATAAATAAATCCAATAATAAACATATAACAACTTAATTGAAGTTATCTTATTTTATTAATAATTAAAATTAATTCATAAAATATTAAATTCATATCATTTCATTGCTGTAGAATGCTGTATTTTATTCATCAGTATAAAGAAAGAAGAAATGATGATCTTAAAAAAATAAAAATATTATAATTTTAGTGTTTTGAGAATGAATTGTAAATACGTATTATTTGTATTATCTATATTTGATAAAGTTATATTTATATCATTATAAATGATTTATTCTAAATACTTTACAATTTATATGATTATATTTATGATAAAGAAAAAAGAATAGTTTGAGTTTTAAAAGAAAACTTCATTTGCTATTATTATTATGAATTATTTTGGTATTAAAAAAAGCAATAAATATACAAAATACATAGTAATTTGTTATTATTTTATATTTCTTCTCCATCTAATTGTATTGCATCAAAATATATGCTTTGCAAAACAAAAAATAATCCATATAAAAAAATAAAGCTGACACATTTTATATCATTTTAAATATATATTATTACTTTTATTATAAAACAATAGATATTATCAGTATAATACTTTTTTAGTGAAATTTTAATTGATATTTGAATATAAACAATAATATAATTATATAAATATTCTTGTAAATTGTATACTATTGCATTTACTTGAATCTAATTTGATGCTCATTATTAATAAAATAGCATAACTAAATTATGTAAAATTCAAAAAGCAAAATGATAATAGAAAATAACTCAATTATATAATTAATAAACGATTTAGTTTATAATTATTCTTTCAAAATTGTTTATTTCAAAATAGTAATATTAATCAAAGCAATATGAATTAAAATATAGAATGATTCTTAACTTCTATATTTTATATAATACCATCTAACTCAATACAATTAGTATTGCATATCTAATATTTTTATATAAAACAAAGAAACTACACTTTAAGACTATACCAGAATCAAAAATTAATAAGATTCATCATAAAATTAACGACAAAAAACAAAAATAATATTTAATATTCATCAACAAATAAATATTAAATCAATAAAATATATAAAGTGTGAAATAAAGTGTGAAAATATAACTATTATACTACCGTAATAATAGAAACAAGCAATGCCTTAATAATAAAACAATATTCATTTATTATATTTGAATAAATAAATGTATAAAAGAAGTAATAAAAATTTCAGCTTATTTTATCAACATTAAATATATTTCCAGTCATTTTATATAATATATTATTTTTATTCCAATCATTATTCACACAAATGCAACAAAGTAATTTAACAATCAATATATTTTATTTTGTTCTTGTCTCTTACAAACATTAAATTCATATGCTATTAAATATCAAGGCTTAGTATTAAGACAGAGTAAAACAAATAATAAATAATTATATAACGGTTGATAGCATAAACATCAATAATACTTCTTAACACAAATATTATATTTTTAGTTATATTAATCATTATGAGTTTCCAACTTACAAAATGTAATATTAACATCATTAAACTTTACAAAATATATTCGAATAAATGAAACTAAGCCGCTCTAGCCGCAGTCGATAAAGTAGATATTCTATCCCTATACCTTAATGCTTTTAAATAATTTACAGTTTCAATATTTCCATTCATTGCAGCTTCATGTAAAGGAGAGTTGCCATCATTATCCACAGCATTAATATCACATCCTTTATCTACTAAATATTGCACAATATTAATATTTCCATTATCTGCAGCTTTATGTAAAGGATTGTAGCCATTATTATCCACAGCATTAATATCATTTCCTTTATTTACTAAATATAGCGCTATATCAATATTTTTTTTTGCAGCATAATGTAAAAGAGTGTAGCCATCTTCTCCTATTAGATTGCTAATTGCTTGAGAGCCTGGATATACTTATTTCTATAAATATATCTCACTAGGCTCATTCGTTTAATCTTTAATAACCTATCGAAAAGTCGAAAATAGAATTAGAGTAACGAAAAACTAGAGGAACTAAGCACATCAATTTCAGAGTGGTCTTGCTTATAATAAACTTGTAACTTAAGGGCGTAGATAGCCAAAACTCGATCCTCAATCAAAACCTCTATGCACCTTCACTATTACATGTAGCCAACATACTCGCGGTATTATTTGCCATTCCTTCTAGCTCTGTCGTAACTACTTAACAAGATAGGGTCTGATTTCTACGAGTCACAAGTTACTACCATGCGTTCTGTTTCATAACCGCAACAGATACACCAATTCTTCTCTCTCCCTCCATCCACTTCCTCTCTCTCCCTCCCTCTACTCCCTCTCCCTCCCTCTACTCCCTCTCTCTCCCTCTTCCTCTCTCTTTCTCTCTCCCTCTAGTGTTTTTTTTAACGCATGTAAATACTTTTTTCCATTTTCTTCAGCAAATTTCAGATACTCCTCAAAATCATCAAATTTTCTTGCTACTTCAATTTGCCTCAAGTAAAAATCTTCTTGCCGCTATGAAGGCCACATGGCAGCCATGGTTTTAAATCATTTCAAAGAATTTACAAATGGATTTTGAAACATTTATTAAAAAAATATTCAAATCATGGTCTCTGTTCACTCTGTTGAGAGTGGTGCTCTTCCCTTTTATTTTGTAAAATAGATTTTTCAAAGAAGAAGAACAGTTTAGCCTCTACTATCTCCCTTTTCATTGCACAGAGTACTTCTGTTCTGTTGTAGTTTTTTCTTCATTTGTTTTTATCTCCACTCATAGTGAATGTTTTATTACTAACCCTTCATTGGTTTTTATTATATAGTAAAAATTTCTTTCATTTTTTTCGTTTTTTAATAAAATTTGTGTTATTTGATGCGGATACTTGTTTATTGATAAAAACTATTTTTGATGCTACAAGGTGGGATCGGGGGGAGGAGAAGAATTGGAAGTGGATGAAGGGAGAGAGAAGAAGTGGAGGGAGGGAGAGAGAGAGGAAGTGGATGGAGGGAGCTCTCATCTCACAATTGCATTACATTGCCACTCGCTCTCTCTCTTAAGTGTACAACGCACACTCCATTAATAATTCCTATGTAAATTCTTTACTTCGCTCATTGACTAAAATCGTAGACTAGAAAAGGATACAATTATACACACTTGAGCAGCCCTATGATGAAAACATAATGATAAAACATTCGATAGCATAATACCTATCGAAACATGTGTGTAACATAAACGGTAAAAATACTTTTCATCATAACATTTTCTAACTTATGATATTCTACTGCATATTATAATAAGTATTCCCTAATTACATTTCACCAAGTTGAATTCATAGATAACTAAGAAAATGTATCTTTTACATAGATAATAAAAAATTACTAAAACTAAGAAGTAAGAACTGAACTTAAACTTGACACTAAACTCTCGTTGAGCATTCTTGTTGTGTCAATCATGTGAGCACCACACGTTTGCTATCTTTAGATCCTGTGCGCAGGTTTTGCGCTATCTGATTTTTGCTTCGTTACAGGGCTTGTTGAATAATAATTATTTATTTGTTGATTCAAAATAATTAAGTCGTATTATTAACTC
Source organism: Cardiosporidium cionae (assembly GCA_015476325.1). Taxonomy (NCBI): domain Eukaryota; phylum Apicomplexa; class Aconoidasida; order Nephromycida; genus Cardiosporidium; species Cardiosporidium cionae. The sequence continues at coordinate 3,704 of JADAQX010000279.1, forward strand.
GAGTAAACAAGCAGGTTTGCCAACGTATAAATTTATTTATAAATAACTGTACCATGACAGATTAATTAATTGAAATATAATTCAATAAAACTAAAGCTGCATTTAGCAAAATTAATTAAATTTAATTGCTGGAGTAGAGCCACTTTAAGAGCCAATCAAATTTTAGCATCCGTGCTATGAAACCATTCAATGATCCAGTTCTACTCCCAAATAACCTCTTCTCGCAAAAAGGCTTCATATATCATAAACGATAATTCCCTCAACGTTAAAGTTTTTAGCATGCACAATAATTGCAAGTATATAATCCAGCAACTCTTATATCTGCTACGTTACCCCGTATCAATTCACTATTGAATTCTCATTTTCGGTAACCATGTTTGAGCCAACGTGAGCTAAATTTCGGTATCTCATCTCAAAATTAGTCTGATCAGTTTGGTTCACTGATCGCTTCTGAGTACGAATAGCAATAGTCGCATTCAACCTCTTGTCTACACTTTCAATTATAAAAGAAAATAATCTCTGTAACAATCAGATTATTGTGATGGTTGTAGTGAGTAAGTTCGTAGAAGTTTAATACCAGATTTTATGATTGAGAAATTTGTAAGTTTTATGATTGAGATAATTGTAAGTTTGTTTGATATGTAATCATATTTGAAGGATGTAAGCGGGAGTAGCTGAAGGTTAACGATAACTGAAGTAGTAGTAAACTAAGGATGAAGTGATTAGAATTGTATTTGAGTGCACGTAAACACAATCCGACGTGCGAGTAGTGATAACTAACTTAACCCCCGCTGAGGAGTGATTAAAGTGAAGGGGGAGATTCTTCCGAAGAGAACTTTTCCTTTGATGCAATGTTTTTACTTAGTTATCGATTCTTCTTTATCAGTTATTTTGTAAGTCTAGGATATTCTTCTTTAAATAGTTTAGGTAAGAAGACTTAGTAAGTATTAACTCTCGCTACAGGAATTCCATTTATTAAACATTTTGTTTTACATGCACCTCTCTTCTTTGCCCATTCCGCTACGTATGCAGTTATTCTAACATTCCAGCAGATTCGGCAATCAAATAAAAATCATCATTACAATTTCATTCTAACTCGTAGTATTGGAATCAGATTGTTGACTAACATGATTTGGTTGAACGAAATAATTTGCCACAGACAACACCTCTTACAACGAAACCGAAAAATGTAAAAAAAAACACGAGCTTCAAAGAATTTCCAACGGGTTTGAGAGACTTACCTCTAACCAAATCTGACCTGCAAAAATACATGCAGGTTGCCTAGTAGTGTATAGTATTTTTGAACCAAGACGTCCAATCAAGTATTATACGTTTGCTACAAATAAGCTCTTTTATTGCCGTTGCTTCTATTCTCTATGGCTGATAAATTGAGTCTTCATTCAAAATAAATAGAAATTTTGCTAACACTTTGCACAATTTATTTTGGACAGACTTTCGAGCATCATTTAAATACAACATTGCAGTATTTTTTTCTCTATTTCTAAAGAAAAAAACATACCAAAGCCCAGATACTGCTGTACGTTGCAATTCACAGTATTAGTGCAACCATTCAACATCGCAGGTGATGTTGCGACGAATAAAAAACGTTAATGTATTTTTGTTACTATCATCGGGTATTTACACCTAAAACGAAACTTTCAGAACTCAAAAAGTAAAACGCGTAATTACAAAAGAGAATGACCTAGCGAAAATGATGATGCGTGATTCATATCTGGGAAATTGTGAAAGTTACGCTTGAGCAAAAATCAAGGCCGTTTAGAATTACAGCATTCTGGACGGTGCAGACAGCAGCTTTTTCCATACCCTTTCGCGAATCGTATCGATGGTTCCTCTCTGCGTTTGTTTGCAGCTTCGCTATACTGATATCAGAATCGTGCGGCGCGGCGGAGGAAAATTCATTTTCCCTATCCCTACAAATTTCTCTTTCTTGATTGTTTGAATCTATCCATTCAGAACCTTCATTTTATTGTTTGTGGAAATCAACTCAGTAAACATGAGTTGCTTACTTCTACCTTTGTAGAATTTATTCTTGTAGCTATTTCAGTAGCTCATATTTCTGCTAGCTTGACAATTGTTATCCAATTTGATGATGGTACCTTTTAAGTGTTTCAGTAATTCCGGGCTTGCCAGCTTGAGAAATCAATTCTCAGGACAGTGCCCGCAAGCATTGTCGTCTTTCTCCTCAGTGACTATGAAGAAAGCGAGTTTCTGCAGCCGCACCTGCTGTTGCTCAACAATCACTACTGCTGCAAGCCTTCCGAGCATAAAATCTAATGCAATCCTCTTGCCTGCTTCTAATTATGCGGAATCATACAACGTGAGTAATAGTCTTTTATGTCTGTAGATTCGTGTTTTATAAGATGGGAGAGCTTTATTCCGATCTGCACGCAATCAGGAAAGAAGTATAGTAGTACATCATAAAATTAGGAGTCCATGCAGTGTGGTTGTAAGATAGTAATTAATTTGGATGTTAACTACTCCTTTTGTTTTAAATTAATAGTTATACTGGGGACAACGGCGCTTCTTAAATCTTCATGAATATCAAAGTAAGAAATTGCTGAAGGATTTTGGTTTGACTGTTCAAAAAGGAAAGGTGGCTAACACTGTTGAAGAAGCTTATGCTGTTGCGAAAGATCTTAAAGATAATGGAGCAACGGAACTTATTCTGAAGTGCCAGGTAGAAATTACATGATTTTGGTTATCTAATTCTGGCTTTTAAAACTTATTTATTCCGCTTCTTCGGATGTGTTGCCCTGCACCAAAATTCTCTGCTAATTTGTCACTTGTATACAATTAATATATCTCTACCTGCCATTGATTTCGAAAATAGACGAGGAAGATTCTTTGTATTTTATATTCGTCTTTACGATATAATTCAATCTCAGTTACTTCCACTTTTTCTCAGATAAAAGCTGGTGGGCGCGGTAAAGGTCATCTAACAAGTGGATTAAAAGGAGGTGTTCAGATTTGCACCACTCCTGAAGAAGTACAAAACTTTGCGAAACAAATGATTGGTTATCGTTTGATGACCCACCAAACGTCTAAGGAAGGAGAGTTAGTCCAGCAAGTTTTGGTGCATGAGGGAGTGAATATTACTAAAGAGCTTTATCTTGCGATCGTGCTTGATCGGGCTGTCAATGGTCCTGCGGTTGTAGCTAGTCGTATTGGCGGAATGGATATCGAAGAGGTTGCTCGTGACCAGCCGGATGCTATAGCAATTTTTCCTATAAATATCAATGAAGGCCTTAGTCGAGTCGATTGTTTCAAAATTGCTGCACAACTGGGATTTGCCACCGATTTTGTTACTTACCCCTCTGCTGTTGTTGATCAAATTCAACGACTTTATGATTTATTTATAAAGTGTGATTCTACACAGGTAGAGATAAATCCTTTTGCTGTAATAGATACAGGAGATGATCAGGTTGTCTGCGTGGACGCAAAAATTCAATTTGATGACTCGGCTGCTTACCGCCAGAAAGATCTATTTTCCTTAGAGGGTCTGAAACATATTTCTGCTTACTTTTTGGTTTTTTTGTGATGTAGATAACAAAAATTGGAATTTCTTGCTTACTGCCTTGAATTCTTTTCATAGAATCATCTCACAAATTAAGAATCTTTCCTTTTTTAGATACTGAAGGTCGAGATCCTAAAGAGCTTGCAGCAGAAAAAGCAGGGCTTAATTTTGTATCTCTTGATGGAAATATTGGGTGTCTAGGTTAGTCCCGTACTGTCTGTATTTGAATATCTCAATTTGTCAGATTTTCTTGGAATAGAATTGAATCCCCTTTGCAGAGTATTTGCGTCTTCTATTCGAAAATTATTAAAGTGTGGAACATTAGTATTGCCTGGGCATGAATTTATTTTATATTGCTATTTTTGCTAAGATGTGTCTTGGCTAAACTGAATGTTTACCGGAGTGTCTAATAACCTGTTAATTATTTTCATTTTTTGTGATTATATCTATGCTTTAAAAAGTGATCACAGTAATGCATCTATCAATCCCTGTTCTTGTTGCACACATCACATTCTAACGTCACTTTTTAATAGATAGATGCATTATCAAGATGATTGACTTTCTATGCTGCAAAGCTGCGTCACACAGCACACGTTTGGTTGTAAATGAGTGCATGCTGTATATGTTGGCAGAAGCTAATGTAGAGTTCTTTGCTACCTGAAGACTCAGTTTTTTCGAATGTCTATTGGACAAACATTTTTAAAGGCTGTAGTAAAATTCTTGAAATATTTTTTTGGATTGGTGCAGTAAACGGCGCTGGCTTAGCTATGGCTACAATGGATATAGTAAAGTTGGTATGGATTGCCCAATCTTCTTCATACGCACACTTTTCAATAATCAAACTGTATTCATTCCATACATTGCGTACTTGCATCCATGCATAGCAAAGAGAATTACTTTCTACTTGGAAGAAAAAATCTCAAAAACATATTTTAAAAAAATCCTTTTTATATGCTTCTGTTGAAAGGATTGAAATCACTTACGAAATAGCATATCCAGCAATTCCTCCCTATTTCATTTCATATAGTCGCAATGCTGTCACACTGTTTTTTTTTTTCATTTCTAAATAATCGTTGTACTCTCTCCGTGTTTGCCTTTTTCTATTCTGATATTTTTGTTGATTTTTAACGTCTCTGTTCTCGTACACTACTTTAGATTTTATTCTCTACGTGTTTTCCCTTCATTTCTTCATAATGTTTCCTTTATATCTCTTTGTTTCTCTGTAGCATGGTGGAAGTCCGGCTAATTTCTTAGATGTGGGAGGTGGCGCAGATGCTGTTCAAGTTGCAGAAGCTTTCAGAATCTTACAAAGTGATAATCAGGTGTGCTTCCAAGTAGAGAAGAAATAATTTATACAGTTGTAGGTTATTTATCGTTTTAGTTTTTTCTGGATGCACTTTTCTACATATTTTTAACAGGTGAAAGCTTTGTTTGTCAATATTTTTGGTGGAATCATGCGCTGTGATATTATTGCCGAGGGGCTCGTTACGGCTGCTCAAGAAGTTTCTCTACGTGTTCCATTGGTGGTTCGCTTGTGTGGTAGGGACCTATAAATTACTTTTAAGTTTCCTCGCCTCTGCGTCTAAGATAGGAAATTGACTCTTTGCAAATGTGATACATTGTGAATAAAAATACATTTCATCTTATAAAAAAGAAACTCTTTTCATAAATTATACCTGAAAAGAAATAAAATCTCGCAAGCAAGAGATGCAAATATTTGATAACAAAGAGAGATGATTCCTCTACGAGTATTTCAGATTCGTCTATACGTGGGCTCTCACTTTTGCAGGCAACCGTGTAGAAAAAGGTCGAAAGATTCTCGAATCCAGTGGAATCCAATGCTTAGTATGTTGATAATAGCTATACTTTAAAAATGAAAATAATATGGATGGAAACGAATTGCATGTAACCCCTGTATCCTGTAGCTTAAAATTTTTTTCATATCCTGTTTTTTTTGTACCTCTTTTTCTTTTGTGAAATTATTTTCTTCTAGGTCATTGATAGCTTGGAAGAAGCCGCAAAAGCTGTCTGTTCCTTTGTGAAGGCTTAAAGAAAAATCGTTTAAAGAAATTTGGATTACACAATAGAATGGCTGCCTATGTTCTTTTTGTAAAAACTTTTCATAAGCATAGGCATTTATGTTGCTTCGATTACGAAGAACTTTTGTAGGTTATTCAATATATATGGGGCAGGGAAAGGGGGAAGTATTAGGGCAAAGGATAGGAACGATACGGCGTATTGTTCCCTCACATCTGAGAAGTTTCTTTTGTTTCTTAAAATTTCCACTGAGCTCGTACTTCTGAGCTTATATCACGCATTCACTTAATTTTCAAAAGATTCACTAATGCCTATCAAACCTAATAAATAAACGACGAGGATAACATTAGAAGAATATCTTTTAATTGTAGTCTTGAGCAGATTGCTCTATTCTATTCAGCTTAGCCACAGGTAGACACACTCTAATTTTTATTATACAAAAAATGAAGGTAAGAAAACGAGAAGAAACCCGCCGCACGGGCACACCTCCCCAAAAATTAAAAAAAAAAAACTTTACAGGAAGTTGTATAAATAATGGGAAGCGGAGCCATTTTTACAGCATAGTTGCCGCTTACGCTTTGCTTTTAATAAAACGTGTGAGAAATGCCATATCTTCACCCATTTGATGAATCCATGTATCATCACTCGAACTACCAAAATGGCCGCCTGACATCATACGAAATCGTAAGAAAACTCGCTGGGGAATTATTTTTTCGCCTGAAGCAGGCTGTCGTCGACGCATAGTAGCCTCGATTGGCTTTTGTTGCAGCGTATAACGTCGATAAAGTCGATTGCAATATTTGGCAACCTGCCACCAGGGCACTCGACTGTCTTCAAAAGAGGTGCTCAGGAGCACCATTGGGAGGGTATTTGCAGTGCTAGCTTCTGATGCAGACCATTTATAGTCACAAAGAGAAGGTAGAATATTCTCATAGGGGCTATACGAAAAAATATTGGGTAAATGATAATGAACCCATGGTGAGGAAGGGGGGGGGGTGCTTGGGCGAGGTAACGAAAAGCGTTCCCTTGGCACGGAGGTACTGTTGTGATTCTGCTCAAAAATTTCAAACAGCTCCATCTCTGGCCTTCCCCATTCGTCATACTCATGGATGGTTAGAGAGAGGGATGGATCCAACATGGCTGACAAAGTATCCACAAAGGGAGCCTCCAGGATGAGACAGGAGATCAATTCTGGGTGATTGTTCAAAAGCCATCCAAATAATAGGCCACCCGCCGAATGTGCTTTTGCAGCAATTTTTCCACGGCAGGTCCAATTCCGTGATATAAGATAATGAATAGCATCCACTAAATCTTGAAACGAATGCCATTTATTTAGTCCACATCCCTCCGTGTGCCATTCCTCACCAAGTTCACCGCCTCCGCGTGTATGAAGAAATGCCAACATCCAGCCTCGATCTAGTAAGAAACGATGCTCTGGACTGTAAGAGAGATCTACAGTTAGACCATACGCACCGTATGCATACACCACACACGGCATCGGTTGAGTATCAACCTCAAACGTGATGGCAGAGGATGTGAAGTGGATTCTTCCAAGCGGGGTGTTAGACTGTGAAGAGGGATCATGGCATGTTGTACTTTGTAGAGAGGAAACACTCGTAATAGTTCTTGCATTTTCTAAGTCATAATCGTGAGAGTGCCTTTGAGGCATCACAAGCGTTACAGGAATACGAGAGGTGCCATCACTGCTTGGAATCCAATGAACGTGAAATACATAATCGTTTTCTTTCTGTTTAGGCAGGGGATCCGCTAATGGCAAATATTTCTTTTCTATAGAAGTAGGAAATGTACCCTCAATCAATTTATTCCTACCAGTGGAGGGTACACTAGTGGCAAAATCCTCCACTAAGTCTACTGTGAAGGGCAGCCCGCGATGCAAGGGCCCTTGTATTGTAAAACGAACATAGTGTGCATAGAAATCTGTGTTGATACCTACGTCAATTACACCAATTTTAACTTTCAAAGGTAAGTCTATCCTTCGTGGGGAGAGTTTGAACGCATGCGTGTTGAATGGTGACGATGTGTGTGCCGTACTGGACAATGTTTGCTGGGAGATGGAGCTTGTTGCGGTTCTATTCAAATCAAATGCCTCCATTTCCAAAGGGAAAGGAAGAACATACACAGCGGGCTCTGCCGCAGGGAACCAGCCGTAGATAACTAATGCCAGTTCCGTCATGTCAATGTCTGTGATGCAGAAATCATTGATATGAATAATTTCCTCATAGTGGCTGTCCTGTACAGCATCATCACAAACAGGAGATTCTACAGGAAGAGTCATCGGCTGCAACGGGAGGGTACTTGTAGCTTCTTCGATCACCGATGGCCGCAAGGGAGAGGAAGCTGACAGAGGGGATAAAATATGCGCCTCTGGAATCCTGAATATTGAAAAATTGGAACGCAGAGCATTCGAAACGATATAAAAATACCCATGCCTGAATAGATAAGAATATAATGGAAAGTGAACAGTAACAAGAAGATGTATGACGACGAAAAAAATATTCCTAATAGCTCGATGAAACCCTAATCGTTCTATGAAACTCTGATTGCCGTATGGAAAACCTTCGCAAGGGTCAACGCCATCAGCCAAAATTTTTCGTCTGCAACACTTTCTAGCAGACAGTGTGAAAATTTTACTGTGATGACGTTAATTATACCTATGCTCGCAATAGAATCGCGTAGACCCTGGAGGAGGTTCAAGTTTCACTGGAGTTGCAAGAGGAGAGAGAATGCTATAAGGCAAGAAACAAAAAATCCATCAACGTGTAGGTCAAAAGCAGTCACAAAAATCAATTTAAAAAAGCGTTTAATTCTACTTTTCTGGCTAAGTTGATATATTTCCATAACACTTAAAACGTAATACCATTGTACAAACCAAAGATCCAAATCATTATTTCGTCAATGCGCTAGGAGCCTACCTGAGAACGAAGGCTTTGGACAATTTTTTGCTATTGGCAAGAAGTAGCAGCGCATACTCATCTTTGGTTTTATACAAATCAAGATAAAAAGCTTCATTCATCTGTAGTAAATATACAAAGATAGGGTGACAAGAGAAAGTTCTCGTCTAGAGTGAAACTCGTTTCAAAGCTGCAAAAAAAAAGTATGTTCACCCACATAATTTTTATAAAAAAAAAACTTACCTCCTCGATAATTACTTCGTTTTTGATTATCTTCTCCTGAGAAAGAGACAAAATAGCACAATGAATCTTGAAAGGTCGTTTTAAGTCATCATGTGTGGTGTAATACATAAGGACAAGATCAGATGGCTCCTGATGGCCTGTAAGAGATTTTACACATTTCCCTTCACCATGCTTCAGCTGAGGTGTTACATCAGCAAAAAATTCAACGTTTGCTACATTTTCGAGACAAAGGTTCAAGTCACGATTATATCGAAGATCTTTAAAGCGACATTGCTTAGATTCGTCACCGACTAAATCAACAATATACGCAAGGAGATCAGTATTTTTATGTACTTTACAGGTAGATAAAATGGCTGTCTTATGATTAGAGCAATGTAAAGCAAGGTAGCCGCATTGGAGGACAATTTGTTCCGGTCCAATTCCATCGAGACGAAGGAAATGATCTAACGTGAATAATTCTTTTAAATTGAGTGATTTCAATGGAGAAGGTAGTTTGCGACGGTAGTAGCATGCGTATCCTTGAAACACAATATCACGGGATCCCATCATATAATAGATATGATCTCCCATTATTTCTGGATACACAGTCTGAAAGTATTCATCCGGAGCAGAAGTTAGTGAAAAATCCGCTTCCCCCTGATTCAAATGGCTAGCTGAGGGAGAAGAAGAATATGAAACATCATTGTTATTCAACTTAATTAATTCGCTGGTCAGCTGATTGCGTATCGTCTTGGTTTCAACCAGAAAATTATCATAGGCATTCATACAAGTTGCAAGGCTTTTCGACAGCTCACTAGGGAGCTTCTTACTAGAGTGGATTTTAGCATCTGTGTAGCCTAGGCGCTGGTCTGGTAAATCAGTAAAGCTGGTTTCCACCCGAGAGCTAATCCACTCGAACATTTCATTTTGCACATCGGAAGTTTTCAGAACATCTCCCTCATCAAATCGCCATCCACATAACCATAAATTAGTGGCACGAGTGGAGAACCGATTGGTGGACTGCCTCAGCTGAAATTTCCAACTGCTATGCAACACCTGCAAAGGAGAATTGGATAAACGTGCTAACCCATTGCGTATAGGTAAGATACAAAAATGATTTGCAGCACATGGAATTTTCTGAAGGGGACGAGGGTAGTAATAAGGCACACTCGGGTTGGATTTCGGATTTTTCAGTGGATAAAACCTGTCCAAGCACCCGTCCGAAGAAAAGCGATTTGAGTAATCGACATTGCTAGCTGCAATCATACATTTTCTGTGCTTCAGCGTTACTTTTCTACTGTTTAACTCTCTACGGCACAATCGGGGGAGACTCCCAATAGACAGGCTGAATGTAACCATAGGCAAATTCAGAACTACAACTTAAGACATGCTGATTTAAGAAATACTCCATAAAATAATATATACTAAAACTCTTTTCTTTTTTTTGACAAAGCAGAAGCTCATAGAAGTTCGTACGTACTGGCGGAACTTTAGCATTAAATTTTTGAGACCAACTCTCGATTGCGTCACGGTCAACAAGCGCTGTCAAGCTGATCATTGAGTCTTAATTCATTTTTGATGTACATGCCTTACATTATTAGACGCGCTGATCCACTTTTTGCATCCCAGCTTAATACCCTATGCCTTGTCAGTGTGAAGACAATGAAACAGTCGATGATTCTATTTCTGATTAAAGTAGTTTGTTTTGTTTGCGTATGATGCTATCCTCAAAAGCAGGTCATGAATATGAACATGGCTGAGTCATAATTTGTATGTCATTTTGTAGAAACACTCGATTTACGCGACATTTTATGATTTTTGACTTGCTGTTGAAGATTACGAGCCATGCTTTGTATTGAGTCCTTCAAAGAGTCTGGCCACAACCCACTTGACTTTACCTTTTTACCTCAGATATGTCGGCAGAGAGTGGGGGCGAAAACATTTCGCTTGATGACTTTTATGAGTTAAAGAGAGTTGTGAATATTGTTGCTGGCCCCGATGATAGCTTCCCCTATAAGCGTGTTGGGCTACAATTTCCCGCTAACCTTCTTCCTGATGCTCCAATTGTTTGTCATTCTCTTCGTTCTCGGCTTAATGAGCGACAAAATATCAATTCCCGAGCGTCGTCATCAGCTGAAATACTAGTTTTTGTCCTTGGTGATACCACTTATGGTTCCTGTTGCCCTGATTGCGTTACTGCTGAAAAAAATCATGCTGGTGAGTTCTTTTAATCTATGTATTTACAGCATTTCGTTGCATACTCGGGTCCTAAACTGAAAGCGACAATGCCGAAATGTTACAAATTTGTCGGAGTTTGCACTGTTGGATATGAAATTTATTTTTCTTCAAAATTTGCGCAAAAAGCTACCCTTGAAGGATGCTTGACTAATGTAATAATACATTTATTTGTGTAAATTTATTATTCTCCTAACTTCAGATTGTATTGTTCACTTTGGGCATTCTTGTCAAAGTCCAATTGCCAGCTCTATCCCTGTCATCTTTGTTTTTGGTTCGCTTTCTTTCGATGTTAAGCGAGTCATAGATGAGGTTCGTCTTTAATAGATTTGGCGCAATCATAATTTGAGCTCTTTCTACACTGCTTCTGCTATCAAGAGAACCTTTTTAACACTTTTCTATTAGTCAATTTGATATGCTCCATCAGAAGAATTTTGTTACAAATTTTTTATGCTTAAAATGAATTTCATTTCAAATTTTGAATAGTCATGTATCATAAGTGACAATTAGCATCGGCCTATACTATGAAAAGATATACGCTCCAGCGATGTAGTTTAACGTATTTTGTATTTTGCTATCAGGTGGAATCTTGGTTGCTGGCGGATAAAAATGAGCACGCAGAGAGGTCTTCCCTCTTATTAGTACTTGATGATTGCTTGCAGTGGAAAATAGTAGAGATTCTTTTTAAACTTGGCATCGCAATTGCATTAAAGGAATTGAAGACAGATCTTTTCGTAACTCTGCCTGCCTACAGTTATAATATACAAGACCCCACAGTAAGAATTGTATCTAATGAAGAAATTACGAGAGTAAAACTGAATGAAAAAATAAAAACCTACAGAGTAGGAACATCAAATAAAGGCTGTAAAGTATCTGCTGTATGCGGAAGGGATGTTATACGAATACAGACAAGAACAAATGAAGACACTTCATTGATTGAAGAAATTTTGCTAGAATCTACCGTTGATGGCATACAAACTTTCCAACCTATGAATTCTAGTTCTCAGAAAATTCTATTTTTGGGTTGCCGCATGGTCACTAAGGACGCAGGCGATGAAGATTCTTTAATTTTGAATCCTTTGCTACAGAGGCTTTTGCTATGCTATGGGTCAAATTATCCCATCTCTTCCTGCGACATTACTCTAAACTCTCAAAGTATCCAGAAAGAATATTCAACAACACAGAAGCTGTTGATGAAGCGCTATGCCTATATTGAAAAGGCACGCCAAGCAAAAACAATAGGCTTACTATATGGATCTATTGTGCTGGATAGCCACATACAGATGCATCGCCATCTTTGTAGTCTTCTAAAAAGAAAGAGGAAAATTGTACATTCTTTCGTTGTTGGAAAGGTCAATGTGCCAAAATTAGAGAATTTTGCAGATATTGATATGTATTGTATACTCTCATGCCCAGAACAGAGTGTGATTGATTGCAAAGAGTATTCAAAGAAAATTGTCACACCATTTGAGATGGAGATTGCGTTGAATACCCGCGAATGGACAGGTACTTACATCTTTGATTTTCAAGAAATGCTTACTACATATCAAGAACAAGCTTCAAAAGAGAGCTACTCAGAGGAGGATTGTTCAGAAGATATTTCATGCGATGCAACGTTAGTCGATACTCTAACACTCAGGAAGAAAGACTACAGCAGCACTGTACTTTCAATTTCTGAAGATACTCTAATACCGCTCAGATCGCGTGCATTTCAAGGTGTTGACCCTATTTCAAATGATAAAGATGTGACTTTGGCTATAGAAGGAAAACATGGGATTGCAAGCGTATATATTTCTGATATCGATGTTCAAAATAAAAAGCACCTTCATGAAGAAATAGAGAAACATGAAACCCCAAGGTGATGTACAGAAAAAAGTACAAATTTCTTGAGAATATTGGAAAGTTTTACAAAAAGCCACAATAATGGAATAAACCTGAAAAACAGCGAGCAAGCAAAAAGTTCATCGATGCAATTCCCACTGCTTTAATGGAAACAATTCGTGCAATAATAGTCTTTTCATGTAATAAGGATATAGATCCTAGCCTGTAGAAAACGCGATTGCACAACCAATACTTAGATGTAGTAATGGTTTAGAGCTTTGACTTTGCAGCAATGAGCTTGCCCCCTGTGCTACTTGTTTAGCACTTGCAATAATAGGTGGAGATTTGCGAATTTCCACCATAATCGGACCTACGTCACAGGGGCAGTTTATATTCTTTTCGATTCTTTTGATTGTAATTAACATCTATCTTGTAAAGCATTTCATTAGTATAAAATCTTTCTCTTACCACATTGGATTCCTTGCTTTTGCAATTTCTTGTGAGTATTGTCACAGTAGGGGAAGGATGCTGAAAACAAGTGAATTTATAGAAAGGAAACTGTGTTATTTCTACATTATTATGAAATGGAAGCCACTTGATTGCTACAAGCGCTGTACAAAATATGATTCCAAATTTTAAATATGTATTGGTGTATATACATGTACCTGATCTCCAGCATCGGCAAACACAAAAACGAGTAGCCTTACTGTTTGGAGTATAAATGACCCGAGTATATGACGACGGTAAGTCTACAGCATACAGCGAGAAGAAATGAGTTAAAAGTAGTTATTCGCTTACCATGACATTAAGTATTTGCTGTCCGAAAACAATTTGCTTATGAGGGATAAAAATATATTACTAGCGTGCAAAACTATTACCCCATGCGTTGAGGTATTCTCCTGGCAAACGGACATTTCTGCGTTTTTGAAATTCCGAGTTTCGCGAAAAAATATTGCCCATCTTGTCGGGTGACTGCTATTTCACTCTTTCCCAGCGTTAGACAAAATCCACCAAGTAAACATGGGAAAAGAACGATTTACGAATCAAAAGGAGAACAAACATTTTAGAAGATTCAAGTGATGACAAGAAGAATGGTATCTCGTTTTGAAAATGAAACAAGTACGAGTACTTTTGAAATAATACACTATCGGGACATGTACATCACAAAAAACCACAAGAATACACAATCGAAGTTTTGATTTTTTGTATTTCTAAAGGAATAGAATCCAAAGAAAGCTATTGAAGAACAGATAGACAAATTGAAACCTGGATATGATAAATTAAACCCATGCCAACGTCGTTGCATATTTTGTGATTCGCGCTGGTTTATAACCAATGTTATACATTCTGTACTAACAGGATAAATTTTATTGCAAACCATTTATGTCGAGCCCTCTCATGGTTTTGCATTGTGGATGGAAGTGAGTGTGTATGAATTTCACAATAACTCTACAGTTCCCTCTTATCTCACGAACACTGCACTTTTGATTCAAGGATTAGAAATGCGATTGAGGTACCCACTACCGAATGCCTTGATCATGACATGAAATTTTTTTTCGAAGATTTCGTTGACAATTAAGGAGCTTTACTTCAAAATATCTATTGCAAATAATGGTGCTTATTGAATCATTTTTGTACATTAAACTACGTTCATAACATGATTGTAAAAAGCTCTACTTTCTATCGTTTAGTATCCGGTTTACAGCGAATAAGTTACCTCTTAAAGGTATTGTTTCGTAACTGTGGTTAAATGGATTCACATTTTTACGTTTGTGCACGAGAGCAACTTTAGCGGGAAGCTTTTATGAAAAAGTTTTATAAATTTGTACTCAATGGTTTAAATGAACTTCTGGAAAGCAGCATTTATAAAGATGGCACAACCATAGCTTCAGAAAGATAAAAGTCACAATTTCAAATAGAAAAAAGAGGACTACACTTGCGTTGTGAAGTCTTGATATTATCCTACCGTAGCTATAATAGCAACAATTGTCGCGTATTTTTTAAACTCTAGTGCAACCGACACACGAAAAAATGTAAATTAAGACGACAGTTTATGAATCCGTTTTGTTACCAGTATCTCTATTGTTTTCCTTTTGTAGAGGACAAATATTTGCTTCATGCATCTTAATTAGCGATTCTGCAATGGCTTAACCATTGTCAGTATTCCTTTCCAAGCATATCCAAAATTGGAAATCGGAAAATTATCATTTTCAACTGTTTTCTTTTTTGTAAAAATTTCGAATTGCAATCTTCTCTAAGTACAATTTTATTCTCTACTAAGATGGTCAAGAGTTGTCATTATCACATTTCCGTAAATATATTGCTATGGTAGCGCTTTCACCTTATTCCTTCTACCTAGTGTTACCGGAATGCAAGCAGCACCATCTTTACTCTTTGCTTTAAAAAGTATGTGTTGACCATTTCAGAGTTATTACTTTACTGTAAATCAATACCATGATTCTTCAACGAGCGAGTTCTCAATAATGTACATCCTGCAAATTTGGCATCCAGCAATTTCAAAAATATTACAACTCACGAAGTTAATTCATTCTTCTACCCGTATACAAAACTTTTGCAAGAAATAAATCCTTTACACACCATTCAATTACACTTCGCCGCTATGCAGCTGAATAGATAGTGAATCAAGATGAATGCTCCATCACATTTTATTGGAAACTATATCCAATCACATCGGTGGAAACAGTTGCATGACGCTGCAATCATTCAACGAATCATTTACTTTCACACGAAAGAGATTGCTGAACTTCTTCCTCCAATGCATGCAACGATTTCTCAATTTCTAGTTTGAGCCTTTCCTGTTCTTCAAGTTGCTCAGGAATACTGTGGACAAGCCCATTAACCGTCAAATCAGCTGCCAGTTGAACTAGCGAACGGCAAGAATGAAGCTGCAGAAATGGACAGTGATAATTCACAGTCTTACATCTCAAGCTAACTAATTTTACTAATGAAAATCACCTGCCAGTCTATCAATTGAGATCATAGCTTGGATGAAGTGATGCAATGAGGATAAATGATATGAATTGCAGACTAAAATGTATATTGTAAAAAAATCATTCACTTTTGTATAATCAAAGCAGAATTAAGTAGGAATATGTGATTGTCCAGGCCTATTGCACATTCGCAAATCATATCACCAATATTTCGCAAAAAGCATACCAATCCATGAACGTGCAACTTTAGCTGGAAGTTGTTAATGAAAATTTTTCTGTGAATACAATCGACAGTTTCAATCTGACACAGATAAGATATTCAGCTACATTATAGTTAGATAATTTCAATAACTTCTTAAATACATATCCAATGTAATGTTTAATGAATAAGGAATGAAGTGCATTGGTCAGTGGCTACAAACACCAAAGAATGGTTAGGAATACTGAGCTTGTACTTATCAAAATGCAGCACTAGACAGAAATTACAGTAGAATGCAGCCTCACAGTTGCATTTTCCAGAATATTAAGATAAGACACCATCAGCTGTTCAATGTGCATATCAATTGCGCTATGAAGGTCATCACGTAGATCCATCTTCACAACCAAAAAGCATTCTTGGAATAAACAAACATTTAGGCCAATACTCTTCTCGACTATTTCATACTGCAAAAAATAGACGTTGCTAGAAAAAACAAGCCATCAAGAGAATGCAATGCCACGTTTTCGTATGGAACAAGCAGCAGAAATTGAAAAAGAAGTTGCTTTTATGTTGACACCGATCCAATGGCTACGTGGACATGCGTTGTTCGGATATTTTTGATTACATGGGGGCAGAAACAGCGAGTAGTGGCGATAAAAGTTTTTTGCTGAAATGAGAGCATACCACCATAGTTCATAAAATAAAACACGCTTTGTTTTGGCTTGCATCCCGAAGGGCGGCAGCAAGGGTATATATACACGTTGCAAGTTTACTACAAAAGTCATTTTGCATTTTTTTCAGAGCACACAACGCAAGAGCAATTCGCGCCGTTTTATATTCTAAACAAACCAAATGCGACTTTGTGGAGTTTCTCATCGAGTAGATGATAAGCATGGTGGCATGGCATACTGCTACCTTTTCTTTTAATGATAATGAATGGAGAACAAAAAGCCGTCATAATTCCCGTCTAGTTGCTCTAGCTTTTTATCTATTAAGCCTTATGCTTTCAAGTGCAGATATTGTATTTACATTCAGCAGTTAGAGACCAGTGCACCTTTAAGCTAACAATCTTTACTTCATATTTTTATTTCATTTTTACAATAGAAGTGCTTCCTTCTTAAATTATTTCTGTTTCTATGTATTTTATTTTACTAGGAGTATAAAAAAATTTCTTACTACCAACGAATTAGTGGTTGTATAGAAGATCTCTATTTGAAGGTATATGTACCAGCGTTATGAAAAGATGATCTGCTGCACATCCAATTAATTTGGATTTTATTGCGTAGAAAAAGTGGGTACTTAAAACTAGGAGAACTTAAAGCGCTGATACTGCTTGACTCATGCCGTATTGATTATGCAGTCATTTCCAAACGATATGGCTGCTTTAGTACTTAGTGGCAAGTAACATACAGATAACTTGCATGACATTACGCAAAACCATGTTACCAACAATATTATCCAAGAACACTGTTTAAGACAAAAGCAGCAAATGAATGTTACACCCTTCAAAATAAGGAAAAGATTGAAAGTTGCAACTCCAAGTAATGAAACACAATTCTTAGTTACTTGAAATTAAAAATACAGAAGCTATTCGCGGAATAGAGAAATCATTTCACAGTCCTCATAAATGTTTCGACATAGAATGCTTCTAATGACGATCAGAATGGTCATTTTGCTGTATCTTCCTCCTTAAATCTTAATGTATTGTTCCAAAGCTACAGGAATCCTGACTTTTGTAATCCCATTAAACCGCTGATACTACAAAGTTTAAAGTAAATTAAAAAATAAATTATTGTATAAAAACAAAATACAAACTGCAAAACAAAGAGCAGATTATGCAAAGCAAAATCTCAGCATCGAAATAATGTGGAAATGTTTCAATTCTGTCCTAAATCTAAATCTTAAAAAATTGTAAGAATAATATATATACCTGGCCGTTTTCTAGTATAGCCATGAGTGTTCGACCGAGGGCCAACCCTTACAATACAAAGCAGCAAAAATGATGCAATCACAGTACAAGAAAATTTCAATCTAATTGCGAATTAGTCTCAAAATTAACATTATAATGCATGAATGATCATGTAATTACTCACAAAACAGTTTTATAATATTCCATCTGAAAAAAATCATGAATATAACAGATTAACCTGAACCATTCAACGTGTGGCAAAACCTTTTTCCGTTTTTGGAATTGAACTTTCTTGATGTATCTTCCATGTTTTTTTTATATTGAAGTCCAATTCTTCGTGCCTTCAACATAGAATGCGAAAAACATCAAACTATCAGCAGAGTGATAAGGGAAAGCATATTTTCTTATCATCTAAAAGTTGGCTTTGTTTACATTTCTAAGAAAGTAACAAATCCTTGTTAAATGAATACAATTACAGAAGAAAGTAGCACAACTGTACATCCAATTTGTAATTTTTGTAATCGTTTTTTGATAGAGAAAACAAACTATAATACCAAAAAGTTAAGACAGATATGCACATCTATACAAAGAAATAATTACTTAATGGGGGGATCAGACAGTACTTAACCTTTTTATACATTGGCATCAATGGCTAGACTATGCTAAACTAAGAAGGAATATGTAATGCAAGCACTTATGTGTACAAAATCAAACATTCCATTTCTAGTAGAGGATTAAACAATGCTATTTTTGAATTTTTGTCAAAATTTAATGCTGATTAAATAGTAATTTTAAAAGCTGCGAAGTATCCTACCATGCTATTCCTGAAGTTGCATGAGAAAATTTACCTGAAAATCTTTACAATTGGAGCAGGAGGATACCTCTCTATACATTTGCTGACCAGGCATCCATACCTAATAAACAACAAATTTGAACCACCCCACGAACTGAAACCTAAGATAAACCCTGTAATTATGAAACCCTATACTTCCTATGAAAAAAACCTAATCTTCTTGTAAAAATGCGGTAGACCATTCCTCTTTAGCATTTTATGGAGCATTTAAAGGTTGCATTATTTCTCGATTCTAAATTGAGATATAATTGAACAGAAACAAAGGCAGAGAGTAAGGAATACCTCTAAATCATACGTCATTGAAGAAGAAAATCCGGTTTCTCCGCTGCATAATAGAATTTTTCTATATGGCAACTCCAGTAATCTGAAAATACAAGAAATATATCTTTTTTTGCTATAACAGTGCAAAAGTGGCCTTCTATATGAAAGTAAAGAAAGCTGCATATCCTTCATATGGCACAGAAAGCCATTACATGCATACACAGAAACAAAAATACCTACTTTTGGATTAAAAAAAAGCAAAACTTAAAAAAATGAAAACACACTTTAAAAGTTCTTCTGCATGGCCAGTTAAAATTTCAAGTTGTTTTAACGAATCTTCTGATCTGCAAATACGGAACATTTCAACCTTGTGGAATATATGCTGTCGCAATAGCCCACGTGTTCCACTGCCATAGGCACCGGATTCTGCCCTACAAAACAATGAGTGTGAACAACTATTTTGAACTCATAAGTAGGAATTTTTCACAAATTGAAAGAAATTTCTCAAAGACAAGGGTATATTAACTATTTTGGTAAAAGGAATGCATGATACAAGCGTAGTAGCGAATCATCTCAAATTTATATCAGCCATCCAAAACTGTTGTACAAACACGACGATAACTCGGTCTCTATTCTAGCCAACAGATATAGCAGAGAAACATGGATGCTATACTTTGAGAAATTTTTGCATGAATTAAGCAATTTCTTGCTGAGAAATGTTAGAATTTCTCTCGTTTTCTCTCAATTCTTTACAAATTAGCAGATGTGCTATCCACATTTTTACGAACTCTCTAATTTCTCTCAATTTTTTAACAAACTCTCTAATTTCTCCAATTTCTTACAAATTTCTCTACTTTTCTCTTACTCTCCAATAGAGTAAACTAGTACCTAAATAAAACCCAAAAGGAACTACACATCAACTTTTTTTTTCATTCACGCACTCGAAATAAAAACTTACCGAAAACAGGGAGTATGCGATACTAAGCCAAGAGGTAAATCATTTTCCTTGACGACAGCATCACTGAAAATAAAAAATATATTTGTAGCCTTCTATGTAGAAAGTATCTCTTGAATGAAGATATAAATCTACACCTTTCCTATGAAAAATTTAACAGCTAAAAACATTTATTTTTACGAAAAACCCACCGAAAAAAATTGCAAAGAGGCACTTCGCCTGTAGGAATAAGGTAGCCTCGTTCTCCATTGAACTAAAGAAAAGAACCATTATAACTAAAACATTTCTACACCCTTTTGAAAAACATTTCAACACACTGCAAAATAAAGAAATGAGAAAAAAAAATCTTGAAAATTTCACAGATTGCCTCGACTATCCTATCCTCCTCATCTCTACTATAATCTTCAACACTCGTGTTAAAGAGACCCCTCTTGAGAAACAATTCAGTAAATTTTTGTGTATTATAAAGTAAATTCTTGTGTTTTAAAGAAATAATTAAAATACAACTTACCTTATAGCGAGATGAGAGAGTATACACATCTTTTGAAAATTTGGGTAATTGCCCAGTAGCTTCCAAGCATTTCTTACTAAAATAAAATTGCATGAATATACACCCAATAGAAAGATCCGAAAGCGAATATAAAAATCACAAAATAGGCATCCCTTACGGTATCAAACTAACCATTTTACAAAGTAGAAAAATGCACACACTTCTACTTTTTCTAAATGGAAGGATTCTATTTGTTGTTACCTGACAATGTATGGCATAACAAATTCTCTGTAGTGATGCCTTTGTGAAAGTGTGTCTAAACAAAAATGAGCAAGCGCACGCTCAAGTTTTGCAACAAATCCAGAATAAATTGAAAATTTAAACCCAGAAATAGCCGCTGCTTCTTTGGGATGCCAGCAATTTAATATACCAGCAATTTCATCATGGTTAAGAAAATGGTCACCAATCTGTGGTAAACCAACATTGATGAAGATTAAGAACTATGAGAATAGTGTCGCACACTAATATTTATTTTTCATAGTTAATTTTTTCTCTCTCTCTATATATATTTATTTTTCATAGTTAATTTTTTTTCTCTCTATACATATTTATTTTTCATAGTTAATTTTTTCTCTCTATATTTATTTTTCATAGTTAATTTTTTTTTTCTCTATATATTTATTTTTCATAGTTAATTTTTTCTCTCTCTATATATTTATTTTTCATAGTTAATTTTTTCTCTCTCTCTATATATGGATATCTAATAGATTGTCAGGGTATTGTATATATATTTGCAACGTTGAAAGAATTCTGAGGATGAAGATTAGAAAAATTTAATCAAAATCCCTCTATTAAAAAAGAAATTACGACGAATGGGCTGGATACGTCGTTCTGTAGCATCTCGTTTCTTTAAAACATGTTGCAGAGGCAATATTTTTACAAAAATGAATGCCTATTCAACGTATGGAGGGTTACAAATGAATTTGTTTAAATGCATGCTTCAGAAGTGTAACCCCACATTGGAGTGTACATATCCAAAGAATAAAAATATTCCAATAAAATAAACCTTTCTAGATTGCTCAGAAAGCTCCCAGGTGGAAATAATTGAATTAGAAGCAGCCGTGCGTCCCAAAGGAACCTAAAACAAGGTATATACTGTATTAGGATACATTCTTCATAAAATTTATGCAGGAGAGAACGTTACTGAAATTGAACTATTGAATATTCACGTTATACCACCCATAAGGTGTAGGATCTATACAAAAAATTGCTCATTAAAAGATAGATTAGTTTTTTTAATAAAAAACTACACTTTGGATCACTCATTCGTTTTTGAGCCTATCAAATTCATTCTAAATTTAAAATAAAAGAATGCTTTCAAAACCAGTTGACGAAAAAATTTCAAAACACTTTTGTAGGTACGTAATAAAAAATGTAAATAGTGTTACTGAAACACAAGGCTATAGTGTGAGATAGACGAAGTAAATGACTCTCTTAGTAAACTCACTTGAGGATCTATGGTGTTTGGAATACGTAAGCGCAATTGTTTTAATGCAGCTTCAGCGTTTAGAAAAGAATGAGATACATTTTGAATTTGAGCGTCCAGTTGAGCAATCTGAAATAAAATGAATGAATAGAAAATGTAAAAGGGAACGTATTTGCATCTCTTAATTTGAAAAAAATAAATTGAATTACCTTTTCCTTTGCATTGACTCGTTCTTCGAACGATTCTGAACGTAGACAAATTAGGTTTCCGTGTTAATAAAATCATTTTAAGAAGAACAGTGAAAATATTACTTTTTTACTATTTTGAACAAGCATATTAGACGAATGTGACTGCATCATTACTTGCACAACGCGTTTGCAAGGCTGTAAACTATTTATATTCAAGGAAGCATGGTCCTATCATGCGTAGAGGAGCAATACACTCCTAAAGATATTGATACGCACTAACAGCGCATCTCAAAGTAGTCGATGTGGGTACCTACCCTCCAGTTTCCTTACAGAACGACGCACGCAATAAACTAAACGAGCCAATTATTTTCTACTGGAAACTCTTCTAATTTTTTACTCTGCACCTATACAATCCTACAAAATAAACCTGTAGAGTTATTTGCTGGTCGTGATAATGCTTGGTACGATGTTGTTCTTGTTTTTTTTTCAGCTCGTAGAGAATCACGTTCATGTTGAAACGCTGCGCGCTGCGAATGAAGCCCTGCAAAAAATAAAATATTTAATTCTTTGCAACGATATTTCGACGTACGTTAATACATACCTCTAGCTTGCATAGAACTACAGGGTTTTAGGATACATTATCTGCTGGATAACCATGCAGTACGACCATTCTCAACAGATACTTACTTTTAAACTTTTTAACAAGGCTCGCAACTCGTGACGCATACGACGGACGTTGCCGCATTGAGGCTATAAGTGTGTCCAAGTATAGCTGTTGTGTGGATTTCTTTTTATTGAATGTTTCATGCATGTGCATTTCTGTTGAACAGCTGGCTTTGTTAGTGCAAGAGGCATAACTGCAACTATTCACTCCCAATGCATGCTTTTTGTTATTCCTTGAAGACAGTGTGAAAGTTGGTACGCCTTTTGCAGCAAATTTTTGATACTGAGCGCATATTTTTTGGTACGCAATACGCTGGGTAGATGCCTTCAGCTGTCGCGTATGCAGCCATCGATCCAACATAGTATCAGGTAACCTACAGAAAGTCCCTCCATACCCATCCAAGATGTTTGCTCTTCCTTGTACAGAAGGATATGGATAGTATAGAAGTTGTATCCTATAGCGTTTTAAGTTTCTTATCACGGCATGGGCTCGTGTGCATAGAAGGAACACAAAAAATATACCTCCAGTATACGCCCCAATGTAACCCATTTTCGCGAGCATCCATCTTGCGTATGGAATATGTCTTCCATATAATTTGTTCAAAGTAAGCAGCAAAAGGTTCCCTCCAGGGTCAATAAGTTGGTGACACGTACCAATACGGCATTGCAATCATCATTCAAAAAAAGCAGCGCGCAAGCGTATTTCGAAACAGAGTAATAACCCTTCACGCACCCTCGCCAGCTACTTGCGCTGGGAAAACTTTTGTTTGGCTACTTTACTCCACACGACAGCATAGCAGAGTTTTAGCGCCACTGCACTTAAGGTAGCTTCAACAGGATTTTTCAGCTGCTGGAAAGGTTACAACTTTTGAAAATAAGTGAAGTAGTGAAAGTATTTATATACTTAAATCACTAAAACTATTTTTAAAAAGACAAAACTTTTTAAACATTGAATAAAGTGATGTTGAAAAATGAAATATAAAAGAAATTGTCTGTGATGGTAGTTTTTGTACTTTACAACCAATTGCATTGCGCCAGCCGATTCAACTACCATCGCATTTTGTATGAAACCATCCGCGGCGATGATCAGAGGGGAGCTATCTTTCGAGTATTTTAAATTTCTTCAACCTCTTATGAAAAGAGACATTTACATGGAATTATTTGCCTTCAGTTCAAAGGCGTAACAAACTTTTCAAAATCGTAGAACCTGCTGATGTAATAGCAACATTGCCACCGAAAGTGGCAATAATTATGAGATCCTACAATTTGATGAAATGAACTATAAAAAAGAAGAAAAGTTTTTTTTTGCTTTAAGGCATTCTTCAGCGTAGATTTCTTGCTTTTTTATGTTAAATGACTGACAGTGGCTTCTCTTCAACGAAGATTAAGCTACCGCAGCTTCTAGCTATCGAAGAAGTTGTGAAACACCGCAAAAATAAGCTTGAAGTACGAAAAAATAAAACGCTAGAAGCGAAATAATGTTTAGAAATAAAATTAAAAAAACTGTGGGTGGTAAGGCGCAGATTTTTCAGCTTTTACATAGAAAAATTTCTTACATGGTACACTTTCATAACGAGGGGAAGTCTTGTAATTTTACAGTAGTCATCAGGCCTAATGCCATTTGTTGAACCTATTTTTCAAATCCTGCGCGAATTGGCAATATAATTTTTCAAATGAGTTACTTCTGATCAGAATTTTTCAGGAAATATATTTGAGTGTGAGTAAAAAGTGGCACCAAAACACTACCCTCAAATTTTCTCACAATTTTGATCACAGATTTTAAACAGAAGTGTGCAGCATTCTAACTGTTTTACCCACAAATCTCACCAAGACATAAAATCAATATAAAATAAAGCCAGAACTGATACAACAATATGCTCGTTGCTCATTTGACCAAAAATTACCACCGTATTCATATTGACAGATACAACATACACATAGTGTTTGTTAAAGCTCCTCTGGTATTTTTAAGCTCATGGAATATCACAAATAATAGTTGGTATTTTGTTGAATACATTTGTTTAAATTTTGTAATTGGAAAAAAAAAATTTTGAAAATGTGAACGGAATTTTCCGAATGGCTCTGAATATTTTAAAAAGTGATGCACAGGCTTCTAAGTTTAGCAGATAGATTCTTTTGTTAAGTATAATAATACTTTAGTTAATCACTTCATTCATTTTGAAAATGCTAGAAATATTAAAAGTAACTGTCTGCAGGCTAAAAAGACTATATAAGTAGATTTACTTTGTAAATTCCAAAGAACGTTTTTGACGCAAAGCATATTGCGTGATTTTGGAAAATCCGGCAGATCGATTTCATACAATTTTGAAAATGGTTTTGTACTTACTCACATACTCTTTTGAGCCATTAGTTTATCAAAAATAGAACTGTTAAATCAAAAGCAATCAATCTCTATCATAAGATGCAACGAAAATGTTTATATTTTTTTTTCATAACATAATTTTTATAATATTATAAAATTCCAAATAAATATAAAGTAACAGCAAAGATTATTTCATAAAATATATTTTGTAGCAACATATGGTGATGCTAAATTACAACAAATCTTTCTTAAATATAATCAATGCAAATAAAAGCAAAATAATATAAAGAAGAAATATAGCAACAAACAAACAAAAGTAATATTATTTTATTAATATACAAAAATATAATTACAAATAGAATGAATATGATGATGATGTAAAATAAAAGGTAAGAAAAATAAAGTTTATTTATTTGTAATGAATTAAATTAAAAATACAACAGAATAGCATAAAATTATAAATTTAATGTTTTAAAGTGCTTACAATGATAATAAAATATTATTAAGAAAAATAATTAATTATGTTAAAATAAGGAATATCAATTATATTATAATATCAAAATGTTAATAAATTAAGTAAAAGATAACACCAAACATTAATTGTATACGTTATCCCATCAATTCATTTTATATAATATTTAAACTTTCTCTCATATAATAATTTAAATATCCCATTATCCATATTATGTATATATATTTTCATTGTCTTTTCATAATTCCTACTATTTATTAAAATCAAATTCTGTTTAATTTTACAAAAAAAAGAATTATTTAACTTCTTAATATATATTATTAATTACTTCATAATCAATCCAAAATTAAGTGTTATTGACACATTTCTTTACATTTTTCAATGCATTTGATCTTTCTGTAGAAAAGAAAACAAATAATTTGAAATGAAGGATTGATAAAATTCATTATAATATTTCTGCAATCATTTTAACTCATATTTGATTTTATATCTTTTCATATTCAATTTCCTTCCATTTTATAATACTATTATTTTAATTATTGTATATTGTTGATTATATACAACTTCTTTATTACTATCTGTTTCATGAAATTTATAATAGAAAATAAATATTTATTTTCTATTTTTGTATTCTTTTATTCAAATAAAAATGCAACATTATAACTTGTAAAATATTTGGTAATAAAAAAAATATATATTTAAAGGTTTTTATTTGCTTTATTATAAACATAACCAAAATATTAAAATTATCCAAATGTTTTTCACAACAAAGATGATCATAAAAAAGATAGTATGAAAATACATCACAATATCTATATGCATCTACTCAATATATATACATCTATTATTCTTATATATCTCTATACATATATACTTTAAATGATGATAACAAATAAACTTCTATTCAAAAAATCATTATTATTTTAATTTTTTTGATATAATAATATTTTATATTTTGATAATTATCCCTTCTCTATGCATTATATCTATAAGTCTTCATATCATTATTATCAACATAATTTGATATATGAAAAACATAGTATTCTTCATTATTCATATGAAACTAAAAATATATTATTTACTTTGTATATCATCGCATTATAAACTTAATATAAATTTTACCTCCTCATATGAGAAATACTACAAATGGGAAATAATTCATTCCAACGAATTAAAAAATTGGAATAAGAATTGATGATAGATAAATATAGATTATGTTAAAAATACATCTATTTTATTTTTTTTATATTGATAAACTTTAACTATTTAATATATTCAATAACAAAATAATCAACCTTCAATGCAATTTCTGATGTTTTATTATATTGAAAACTTTGAAATGATTTTTAAAATTCTACTATTTGTAGATTATCTTCTTTTTTACTATCTGCTGGAACATTGATAAGATATATCTGAAATAAATAAAAAATAGATATATAATTGGAAAGATCAATACAACAGAATATTTGAATCAATGAAATACATGAATTGGCTACAATAAAAACAAAAACACAAAATTATAAGAAGAAAAGAAATGGAAATATAGAAAGATTAGAAAACAGGAAAATAACTTACAAAAACATTGAAATAAAACAAATAAAAATACAATTAAAAACTAGACAAAATACTAAAGCAAACGAATTGTTGAATGATAGAGAAATAAAAATAAACTAAATAAAGTTCAAGTTAATGAAAATAGTATTAAGTAAAACAGCAAAACTATTTTATATATCAACTCCAACTTTTATATTTATTTCCTTGTCTTTTTTATGCCTTAATTACTAGCAGTTATACAGACACACTAACAAACATAAAGCAAAGCAGAGAAATAATCAAATTCAAGAAATAAATTTAAAACAAATTGTATTAATTTCAAAACAAAGCAAAGTAGAAACTATTTCAATTCATTTCTAAAATACTATAATATACCCATTATAACACTTGTATTACAGCATATCAACAAAATATTCAAATACAACGCAATTAAATTTGTAAGATAAATATTCACAACTCTTCTATTTTCATTTTATCAGCATGAAACACTACAAGGAAACATAAATTAAACAAACATACATATGTAAAACATATGCAACAATGGAGAAGATGTCATTTGGCAGTTAATATAAATAGATTAAAAAGATAGATAGATACATGCAATCATTTTACGCTGCATCATTTATAAACATAAGAAGAGACAAAAACGTATAAGAACACGTACTATTATAGTTCTCTACATCACTAAATAAGATATTCTCCATAACATTACCATCATAAAAAAGGGAGAAGTAAGAAAGAGTTCAATATCATATTTGAATGACCCCAAAACCATTTTGTTATTGGCTTCACTTCGAATTTGTGTAATCGATATTACTATTATTATTATTGCAAGGCAGCATTAATATCTATGAATCCCAAACTAGAAAATACATCATAAAATATTTACTGAAGGAAAAGTAAGAAACAAATTACTAAGCCTTCCAAAAACATTTTGGAAGTTTGTTTTTGGTTGAATGCACCGCACATTTGATCAAACTATTTATTGCAGCACGTCATATCTTTCTTGCAAATAAGCAATAGATCTACAAGCAATTATTTTCTTCTGCCATCAAAACATTGTCAAGATGATAAGAAGTACCTCATAAGTATTTCTTCAAAATCAACGGATTAAAGCAATGCATAAAAGAAGCCTCCTATTAAACCTTTATACATGCATGTTATGTGAAGTTAATGGCGACATTTTTTTGAAAGTTGCATGCACCTTCGAAGATACAACAAACTACGTATGGATGGATGAGAGGAAGGAACAAACCGAGTATGGGCAAGAAATATCTTACCCCTACACTCACACACATTGCATCGAATGGAAACTCCAACGCGTGCAGTTAATGCAAATACAACAGTCATTGTACTTAAAAAAATTAAGTCATAGATAGGCCATCCCTCAGTCATAACAAGCGTAGAAAGAAGACTGCTGTTGGAACAACTAAAACTTTATTTTATAAAGAACTGCTATCATTAAATGAAGTTAGTAGCCAAATTTCCAATGGTTATTGAAAAATGTATTTCTTTGGTTCGTTTAGATGACATAAGCGACATTCAGTTTCATTTCTTTTTTACTATTTTCTTCTACTGTGAAGGAGGACAACTGTATACTTAAGCTGATGCTATTCGGTGATTTACTTGCCTTCACTCGTTCTTTGAAACATTGTTTCTGATTTTTATAATGTATATGTTTTAAGTGCGTGGAAGGCTTATGTTTAACTTCTATTGTCGTGAAAAGCGTCTCTTTTTTTCACTGTGAAGTATTAGTTACAGTTGCTTTCTCTCTCCCTTTCTTCCTATTCAACTTCTTATTCAATGTTTTGAATTGGTGCTTTACGGCTCATAGAAGTCGTCCTACACTGTGTCTACTACGCATGCCTCGCATATTCATTGGATTGATTAATTAGTATGCTAATTCATTTATTTGCCATTTTTCTGTTTTCCTCAACAGATCAATGCTTAGTTATCATTGTATATAAAAAGTAATACAAGCTACCTTTTTCTTTAAGCTACGTTGACTATATCAATATATTTGGTACCTCTACTTAGATGTTTTCGTTACCGATCGTCTATTTCAAGCAATAAAAGTAAGATTCTTTAAATTTTAGTAGGAGAGGGAAGTGTTTAATGTGAGAAAAGTTGTAATAACTTGTGTAGAATGCAAGCATTATTTTGAATATGGATTTCTTCTATCATATAATGTGAATATGTTTAATGCGGATAGCGTGTATTCAATTTGTGTTATATATATATTTTTTGTAGGAGATTAATGTAAGTGTTTATGGAATGTTGACTGGAAGTGCATTTTAGTAGGTTAAGTGTGTAAATCAATATAGTAATTGTGGATATTATTAGAAGTAAGTATTTTTATAATAAGAAATTAATAGTTATAAATAGCGTAGTATGTGTTAGAAAGAGAAACAGTGTGGCCATCACTCATTGAATGTTGTTTGTAGTTAGTAGATCGTTTTGTATAGAATAGAGGTAGCATTTTATTAAAAGAATGGAATTGATTGCTGCTGCTGCTTGTGAAGATATTGTGAAAGTACAAAAACTTTCATCGGAAGGGTTTAATATGAATGCTATGGATAATGATGGCAACACCTTTACGTAAAACCCCATATAGTAGAAACGATGAAGCAGTGCTATTTTTAGTAGATAAAGTAGCTGAATTGCGAAATAATTTTAGCAGTGTAAATTATTTATTTAAAATATCACGGCATAAGTGTATAATATCTGCGTTTTCAACTGCGGCTAGTGCGGCATAATTATATTTATTCAAATATATTCTGTAAAAATAATTTGAAAGAAATATTTAACTTTTGTAAGTTGGCAACTTATAAAATTTAATGCAACTAAAGTATTTATGTTAAACAGTATTTAATGCTGTTCATGCTATACACTTATATATTTATTTATTATTTGTTTTACATTTTTTTAAACTAAGCATTTATATTGGATTGCGTAATGTTTTTAATATTCCTAAGAGACGACAACATAGTAAATTAAATTAATTGAATATTAATTTGTTTCATTTGTTTTAATTGGAATAGAAGTAGTGTATTATATGAAATGGCTAGAAATGTATTTAGCGTTTGTAAAATGCGCTGGTTTTTATTACTTCTTTTATATACGTTTATTTATTTGAATATAATAAATGGATATTATTTTATTAAGGCATTGATTAGTACTATTGTTATGTGGTATCATGTTAGTTATAAATCTTATTTTCGTATTTTATTTTACATTATCTCTATTTTAGTGGTTGATTTCATATTCTTTAGCTGGCTGATGAATATTAAATATTATTTTTGGTTTTTGTAGTTAATTTTATGATTGCATTTATTAAATTTTGATTATGGGATAGTCCTAAAGTGTAGTTTCTTTATTTTATATAAAAAAATTAGAGATACAGTAATAATTGTATCGAATAAATGGTATTATATAAAATATAGAAATTGAGGATCATTTAATTTATATTGCTTTGATTAATATTATTATTTTGAAGTAAAACTTACAATGACCTATTGTCATAAATATTTTATTGATTATATAATCGAGTTATTTTCTATTATCATTTTGCTTTAAGTTTTATGTACTTGTGTTATACTATTATTAATAATAAAGATTAAGAAAATGCAATAGCCTTTGATTTACAATTATATTGATAATTATTTTTTGTATCCAAATATTAATTTAAACTTCACAAATGATGTATTATATTAATGATTTTTTTGTTTTATAGCAAATAATAAAAATGATGAAAATGATATAAAATATTTCAGCTTTATTTTGTGTGAATGATTTTTATTTTGCAGAGAATATATATTTTGATGCAATTATAATTGATGGGAGAAGAAATAGAAAATAATAACAAATGATTAAATTTTTGTGTAATTTTTTTATATTTATATCAAAATATTTAATAATTTTACATAAGATAGGATTTTTTTTTATTATAAACTCAATACTTTTTTCTTCAGGATGTATACAAATTGTAAAATATCCTTAATAAAAAATTTTAATGGCAAGTTCAAAAAAATGATAGTTTAGCTCTTCAGCAGTGATAAATGATAAAAATTGGATTTTTTTATGACGAAACAAAGTCTTAGTAATGAAATAAAAGCTTCAATTAAGTTGTGTTTATTTGATATTGAATATATTTATGCTTTTTCTTATATTATAAATTAGTTTTTATTGTAGAGTATTAGCAAATATGGAAATTATCTGAAATGTTATTTCATCTATTTATTTTTTCATTGTAGTAGAATTTCCGTCAGTTAGTCACGTAATACAAATTGTATAAAATAAAAAAGTAAAATAAACTACATTCATATGTATATATATTTGGACATATTTCTTTTACATGAAAACAAAGTAAGAGATTAGCGTCAACTATTTTCATTTCAACGTTATTTAAGTCAACTAATTATTGACATATTGCTTTGTGATATTTTTTTGGTAAGCATGAATCAATTCCTAATTTTTGTCATTTTTGAATGTGTGCTTTGTTTTCATCACATAATTTATTTTTTTATAAAAATTCAACAAATAAAAAGTAGCAGCAACAAAAATATATTTTGGAGTAAAATGCGCTATTAAATTGCCAGCATTTCCTTAATATAATCGACGCAAACAAAAAAAAGTAATATAAAGAGGGAGAACAGCAACAAAAAAAAGTAGTAAGATGTTATTTTATTACATAAAAAGAATTACAAGTGAAATGGTGCTGGTAGAAAACATGGAGTAAAACAAATATTAATGCTTATTTAAGTAATGAATTGAGTTGAATATGCAGCGGAACAACATGGAATTAAAAATTATTATGCTTTAAAATGCCTATTATAAAACCATAATGAGCAAATAAATTATATTAAAGTAAGAAATATAAATGATATTCTGAAGTCATTGATACTTCTAAAAAGTAAAATAACAATCTTTTATTTGAATTGCACTGTTTTGTTTTAAATTGTTGGTTTGTTTCCCATTTTGTTAAATAAATGATCTATTTGACATTCAATGGTAAATACTTTTTTAAGTATTTCCAATTATATAAATTATTCTTTTGATAAAAATATAATTAAGTTTGTAAAGAAAAGCATCAAATAATAATTGTGTACGTTGTTTCAGCAAGCCATTTTTTAGTAATCCAAGCCGCTTTTTATAATAAAATAAATTTCACATTTCCTATTGTTTATACATACTTTGTTACTTTCTTTGCCTTTCCATAATTCCCTCAATTTATTCAAAATAAATTATGTTGAGTTTACAAACAATTATAATTTACCTTGTTAATATACTTTCCTACTTAGTGAATTATTCAATCAAAACATAAAATTTTGTATGGTGTGGCAAATTTCTTATCATTTTTCAATGCATTCAATCTATTTCTAGAAATAAAACCAAAATTTTGACAACTGATTGATGAAATTTATAAAATATCTCTATCTTAAAACATGTTTTTATATTAAATTTTCTTCTATATTTAAATTATTATGATTGAGTGCTGATGATTATGAGCTATTTTATTATCTGTTTTTTATGAATTTAATGATGGAAAATCAATATTTATTTTCGATTTTTGTAGTATGTTATTAAAATCAAATGAGAGACATTACTTTAGATAATTTTGTGATAGAATAAATAAATACAAAATTATTGATGGTTTAATAACAAGCATAGCCAATGCATATGTACAAATATTCAAATTCATTCCAAACAACAAAGATGAACAAAATAAAATAATATGAAGACACATCCCCAATACAAAAATATAAAATATAAAAATAATAAACCAAAAAAGGGGATAAATAAATAATTAAAGAGTAAGCAAAGAATGTAATCCCAAATGATGAAATTATCACAAAAATAACGAAATCGCTTATTTAACTGCCTCCGCTTTTACATTTGTATTTTTGTCTTCCATCACTTATCATCTTGCATACATACACCATTTCTCTCCCCATATGCTTTGATTCTCTTTGTTTCTTACTTGTAGGAGCAAAGTAGAAACTATTTTGATTCATTTTTTCAAATACCATATTCTACCAATTAAAACACTTGCATTACAACCTATGCGCTAAACATTCAAATATAATGCAATAAAAAATTGGTGACATATATTCACAACACTCCAATTTTCATTCCCTTTCTATCATTACACTACTACAAAGAAGGGAAACATAAATCAAACACACATATATTTAAAAAAAACATATGCAAAAGCGGAGAGGATGTCATATGGCAGTGAATATAAATAGGTTATACAGAGGTACATGGAACTACCTTATGTTGCCTTAATTGAAAAATATGATGATACAAACGCGATAAAAACGCGTGCTGCAGTAGTAATTCTCTTGCGGCTTTCAAGACATTCCTCAACAACGAAAAGCAACGAATTCTACAATTTCCATAAATAAAGTAATATTCAAACAAATGATTGGTGCACTTTGCATCCCACCATTTCTTATTACTTCTCACATTTTCCCCGCAGAGTATACACTTATTTAGCAATTCGATTATTTCCTATTTTCTTAGGCATATTGCGACGATAAAAAATTAGTCTCCAAATTTCCCCGATCTACAGCACCATTTTTTGTACAGTACAAACGCGGGCTCATTTCCTCTTCCAACTCTTGATCTGTAGGTAGGGACAATTCGTAGAATTTAATTTTGAAACTGTACTTCTCCTAGTTTAGGAAAATACAAACCTAAGCAAGGTAGAAACAAAATCATGCCATGCATTCATACTTCACTCCCTCCATCTTTTTATTCATATTCAATAAAAGTGCTGATTAGTGCATTTTCGAATCAATTTCCATAGGTATCTAATTTGACAAATCATTGCTTAGCGATTCAGTAACTGAAAAATATAACTATTTCTTACTTTTTTGAGAACCTGCCAAAAGAAATGTTTTTTCAGTGCTTAGTAAGCATTCTATCAAAAGGATTAGGACCAGCATATCCTCTACGTTGGTATCCATAAAAAAATCATCCAAAAACAATGCACATCCAACTTTTAAGTGCATTTAAAGGAGGTACGTTGTAGCTCTGCTAGACCTAAAGTGCTGTTTTTTAGAATTGTTTCTTATCAAAAAAATTTAACCAAGCAGGAAGCGATTGCTTTATTTTTAAAAGAAAAACAAAAAAAACCATCGGCCCCAAATTCTAAAGGCCCCGTTCCCTCTTCTTCCGTATTTTTCGTTTGCGTTTCATAAAATTGTTTTTTCCGCAAACATTTGCATTTGCACTCGCGCGTCCCGCTAACACTTGTTTACTCCTCCTATCTTCCTGAGGCGTATTCGTGCCGTTAAAGTTTTTTCGCTATATTGACGATGTGGTACACATTGTTTACTGTCAATAAGTTTGGGCTATTGTCATATTTGTAAATATATTAAATATCATGCCATTACCGCTACTATGTCATCAATGTACTTACGCCTGCAGTCGCGATTGTCGAATTTTTTTAATAAAAATTTTACTTTATTTTTATGAGTTACTCGATTAGCTTTTGCATTTGCTGAACAAGTTGGTAATTCAATGTCCGAATAAATCACATGCTATATTTCATTGTTTTTAACGAATTTTGTAGCAATTCGACAACTGACCAAGCTCATTCTGACGCTTTCATCGAGCATTGAGAGCACAGGCGGGTTGTAGACAAGCATAATATTACAACGTACTGGAAACAAACCACCATGCGATACCTCATCAAACACACTTTTACAATTTAATACATTAAACTCATAATTTCAAATTTTTCATAATAAACTAAAATTTTGTTTTGCTATTTTAATTAATTGTATGAAGAGAGCTTTCAGCTATTTCATTAAATTTATTTCCGTGCCGATCTGCTTTATACTGTTATTTTATTGACTTTTTAAAACGAGATTTATTGTATTGTTTCTTTTAGAGATTAAAATGTTATTTTGATTTATTTTTTTCATCGATATAAAGTAAAATTTTATTGCTTTGGACAAATTTTGTAATCAGGTTGCTGGTGATCTGATTGCCGAATCATAAATTAATGATTACCGCCAGTTAATTTAGCTAGTGCGTACTAATTCACGAGTTTTGAAGTTGCCTAAAGAAGTTCTTTCTTAAGGGGGAAACTTCCGCTTTTCATACTGAGGGAGGGCAACTGAATCAGCTTTATTGCCAATTCTCACGCTACTACTTCTTTCTTTCTGCTCAAACTTTAACACCAAGATAGAAAGAATAGTCTTAAAAATTTATACTGCGTTAGTCTTTAAATAAATTAATAGTATTATCCACAACAATTTAGATATTTTCAATGCTCTTCTTCCACTTTGCAAAATTGAATACAAAAAATAATAAGACGATAAAAACGAGATAATACAATTTATTCATCTAATTCTACATCAGATTCAAAAAAATGTTTAAAAATAGTTTTAATCAAACAAAAGACCGAGTATTCTCACAATAAGTAAGTCATACAATACACTTTGAATGGATAAACGCAAAAATAAAGTTCAGATTTTGAAAAATAGACTGTCAAAATTTTGAGGGGTAAACGAAAGAGCTAAAAAAAAAATTCTACAACTTTACTTTTCAGTTGAAAGCAAAAAAATTATATTTACACCGACGTGAACCATCGACTTCAACGTCGTCAGAGAATAATTAATTCTAAAAATTAACACATCTAGGAATTTATCGTTCCCATATGCATAGACTGCTCCAAATCATCTGGTATGACACGTGTATGTGACCCAGCTGAGGAAACTCCTTTTATGGATGGCAAGTTTTCATCGCGAGAACGCCAAATTGTATAATTTTGTATCACCTTAGGCTCTACTTTTTTAAAGAACAACGAAGCTATACTTCCCACAGTAACAACTGTAAGGACACTTATAGGACCATAAAAAAATAAATTCACCTTCGTAAAAAGGAAAATAGGGAAAACTACAGCAATACTCGCTACTATACCAACGAACACACCATTACCATTCGCAACCCTTGTAAAAATGCCAAGAAAAAACTGTCCAGTTAGAGGACCACCTAATAATCCAAGTAAGGCTATGAATGTATTCCATATTTGGCGCTGCTTAGTAATTACCAGAAAGTAAGAACCCGATACACCAAGGATCCCAGCGGTAAATATCGCAATGCGCGCGCAGCGCAAGCAATCCCTCTGATTTTTCTGTCGTCCAAAGGTCTTGTAAAAATCAATCGTGTAGCAAGCTGATATAC
Source organism: Cardiosporidium cionae (assembly GCA_015476325.1). Lineage (NCBI taxonomy): Eukaryota > Apicomplexa > Aconoidasida > Nephromycida > Cardiosporidium > Cardiosporidium cionae. The sequence goes on from JADAQX010000279.1 coordinate 39,968, forward strand.
TGTTCAAGCTACTAGAAATACTAGACTGAGATGCTGCAAATATTGCAGCAATCACAAACCCCGCCAATCCTTGAGGTAAGTGATTAACAGAAAATAAAGGCAAAATTCCACTAGTGGAAAAGTTTGACGGTAATCTCCCTGGATTCTGCAAGTAAAAAACGTACAACATCGAACCTGACGCGAAAAATAAGGCTGGTATTGTGGCATTTAGAAATGCTACCATGATAATAGTTTTCTTGGTCTCTTTAAGGTTTTCAGTTACTAGATAGCGCTGTATTACATCCTGGCTGACGGCATATAGCAGCACACTTTTATATAAGAAACCAAGAATCAACACTGGGTAAACTCCATCAGTCCAACTCCAAGTCATTAAGGAAGCAGGAAAAAATTTGTCCTCAGCCGCTATTACTGTAACCACTGCTCCTACACCGCCATTTATTAATCGTGAGAGAGATATAAGTATTCCAACAATGGATATTGACATCAACACACCTTGAATAACGTCCGCCCATACAACACCCTCGACTCCTCCAATCATCGTATAGAGAACGCCTAGAATTCCAACAATTGCTACGATGATATAGATATCTATTGCCAAAAAGGGAACAACGGCTAAAGCGAGAAGGTACGTAATGATAGAAATACGCCCCACATGATACAAAATAAAATAAGTACTTCCAAAAAGGCGGTTTTTCCTATCGAAGCGGGCTTCTAAGTATTCATAAGCGGAAGTCAAGTTCATTTTCCGGAAAAATGGAATATAGAAGATAAAAATAAAAGGTAACATGACAAGATGAGTGTACTGCCCTAGGATATAGGCCCAATTTCCAGTGAAGGCACGCTCGGGTGACCCAAGGAAAGTAATCGAACTCACGACAGTTGCGAACGCACTAATACCAGCAGCCCAACCAGGTATTCTCTTTCCCGCCTTGAAGTAATCTGCCGTTGTTTTCTGTCTCTTTAAATAATACACAGCTACACCAAAAATTATTACATGGTATGCAGCTAGAACAGAATAGTTCCAAAACCCAAAGTCTCGAGGAATTAAGTTAGTGGCCATTTTTCAAAATCCAAGTTAGAGAATCATTTACATTGAAAATGAGGCCAAAAAAAAAGAAAAACGTAAATATACTGTAAGCGCGCCAAGAGTAGAAAAAGAGAAGCACCCAAATGAACAGAAAAAGAGAAGCACCCAAATGAACAGAAAAAGAGAAGCACCCAAATGAACAGAAAAAGAGAAGCACCCAAATGAACAGAAAAAGAGAAGCACCCAAATGAACAGAAAAAGAGAAACACGTAAAGAATGAAGAAAGGAAAAGAAAGAATTTGTAATAAGTCAGGAGCGACTAAAAGAAACCCTCGTAATGGGCGTGCACAGACTTTCGTTAATGATGAACAGTGAAAATGGGGATGATCGCATCCCCCGCCCGCACTCCCTTCCCTTGCATAGCTTATAATGGATTGAAAAATGCCGTGATATTACGGTGAATAAAAAGGATGACCCGCGCTGCATTATGGTGTGCATTACGTGGGCAAATTGAACTTGTAACAAGTATAAAATTGCGAACACCAACGTTAAATAATAGGGTGTAATCCAGGGTTTTTTTAAAGTAGGATTTGCCAGTCGAGATCTATCGACTCCGGCTACACGATTCTTCCAATCAATAGTATTAATATCACATCCTTTATCGACTAATATTGCACAATATCAATATTTCCATACAATGCAGCTTTATGTAAAGGAGTGTAGCCATTATTATTGTAACAATCCTAATATACGGTAGTTAATATAAGAGATCGATCAATCCTACAACCCAAACTATAGTACCTTTGTTATATATGTACGCGCTGAGTGAATCTTATATCGACTTATATTTGAATGTATGCGAATATAATCGACATTCGATTTGCGCCAATTATTTTCCCTAGCACTTTCGACAAAATTGTTAGAAGCAGGATGAGTCTTAGATGTGGGGGGGAATATTATGACGTGGGATATATTTTTCTTAAATATAGGGGCAGTTCTTTCCTTTGTTCTTTCTTTTATTTTTGTATTTTTCGTTTATGTATTATTAGAATTTTCTTGTTCTTAGGCAAGAGAGATATTTTTCGTTTAGATAATGTAGCGAACTTAATCTTCGCAGTAGTTAACAAATTGTCCTTTCGAATAGTTAATTAAAACAACCTTGCACTTAAATGTATTTAGCTCATCTGCATTAATTAGACTTCATTCTACAGTCCAACCCCACAAGTGAAGGGGGGGAGTTATAAGAGTTAACTGTTTAGAGAGCGTAACTAGGATTTCACCATAAAAGTAGTCATTCTCCTCATCTTGACTAATTTAGGATATTACATTACAAAAACTAAGTAACTATTGCCTATTTCATCTACAACACTCTATACTCTACTTCTACTTTGGTCGGGATCTTATTCGATCGGCCAAATGAGCAATAGCTCGTTTACAATCACCATTGCTACAAATGCTGCGAAGATAATAGCAATATTACTTACATGAGGCTGAAATGAAATAACTAAAATATGTTCTGGAGTCATACAAATGTGATGTTATACTCTTACTTTTTTTGGTGGTGCTGTCATTGATAATATCTTGAAAGATACAAGGGTCTACTCCAATGTTTATTCTCGTTGTTTTAGTTTTTGCAAGAGAAATGATAAAGGGTGGTTGCATCTCTGCCGTTATACCCTCTTCACTTTAACTAGCACATATTTTATATTTTTAATTAATGCGGTTTTCCTTATTGCTTTATAATAGAAAAAATATTTTAGACAAATGGGAATAAAGTGAAAAAATCAAAAAAACTAACAAATTCAAGCGTAGGGATATAATAACGGAAATTTAAATTTGTTTGCTAAAATTTACATTTTGTAGTCAAATTGAAATCTACAGTAAATATTTTGATACATTTTATACATTAAATGATGTAGCTTGATGTGTTCATTTTTTTGATTTAGATTAGAATTAAGAATTTTTCGCTGTTGAATCTTTTGCTTCTTATTATTCTAAACTTCTATTTTGACAATTTAAAATTTTTTTATAATAATTTGTATTAATGCCAATTATTTTAGTGTAAAATAAGCAAAAATATATAATGAAAATAAAGTATTCATCACTGAAGTATAAAATTAATCATTTGAAACAAAAAAGAAAACAAACTAAGAGTAAATACTACCAAAGACTACTCATGTTTAACATTTATCCCTTCATTTATTTTTAAGTCAGCATTTTTTACTTTTTCATATTCCTCAGGCATTTGTTATTTTACATATCCTATTTTTATTTAGGCCTTATGTTTTATTAATTATTTTACTTTTATATACCATTTGGTTTTCAAATTTTTTTATTTAATCTATCATTATATTTTATGTCAAATGAATATATTACCGAAAGAGAAAATTATTTTGGGTTTCATACAGTGAGAAGTTAAGATCTATCAATCCAGCCACAAAAAAATACAAATAATTCCTTCTTTATTTACTCATCGTCCTTAATACATATTTCTCTACATACCTTTATTTTTTATTGATCTATAATATTATTTTCATTTTGATGTGTTCTTCCAAAATTGAGAAAAAGATATAAACGAGAATATCTCTCCATTTTTTCTGTTTGTGTGTTAATGAATGCAAATACTTTCATTTTTTGGTTAGCTTTGCTTAAAAGCTTTTTTAATCCTCTATAAAGTAATTTTCACGTGATGTACTAAATAGAAATGCTTGCTAATGAAATATTTTTACCAAACAAAATTTTTTTTCATAAACAGAAAAAGTTCATCTATTTCACACTGTGAAAGTGTTATTTATTTTTGTTAATATAAAAACATGATTTAACAAAGTAGAAAAAAGACTACCATCATTTGTTTATAGAAGTGCTCTGATTTATATTTTTAATTTATTAGAGAATATTATTTTACTGAAAACAATAATCTTGAGAACTATTTCATAAGTTTCATGAAGCATCTTTAACTTTTTAAAAATGAGTATTTACTTATTTTTCTGAATAAAATACTGCATATTTCTAAAAGTTAAACGAAAAGTTGTATTCGTCATTCTATTCAATGGAAATGGTAAAAATCGAAAAGTATTCATAAAAATCAACGTATAACTATTGAAAATTACTTTAATATTCAAAATAAAATGCAAAAATTAACAGGTAGCAATAAATATAGAAAATACATAGTAATTTGTTATTATTTTATATTTCTTCTCCATCTAATTATATTGCATCAAAACATATGCTTTGCAAAACAAAAAATAATCATACAAAATAAATAAAGCTGACATTATTTTATATCATTTTAATTATATATGATTATTTTTATTATAAAGCAACAAAAAAGAAGACAATCCGTATAATACTTCTTTAGTGAAATTTTAATTAATATTTGAATATAAACAATATAATTATATAAATATTTTTGTAAATTATATACTATTGCATTTACTTAAATCTAATTTGATGTTCATTATTAATAAAATAGTATAACTAAATTATGTAAAATTCAAAAAGTAAAATGCTAATGGAAAATAACTTAATTACATAATTAATAAAATATTTACTATATAATTATTCATTCTAAATTTTTTTTTCAAAATAGTAATATTAATCAAAGCAATATGAATTAAAATATGAAATGATTCTTAATTTCTATATTTTATATAATACCATCTAACTCAATACAACTAGTATTGCATATCTAATATTTTAATATAAAACAAAAAAACTACACTTTAAGACAAAATCAAAGTTTAATAAATTTCATCATAAAATTAACGGCTAAAAACAAAAATAATATTTAATTTTCATCAACAAATAAATATTAAAATCAATAAAATATATAGAATGTGATAATATAATTATTATACTACCGTAATAATAGAAACAATCAATGCCTTAATAATAAAACAATATTCATTTATTATATTCGAATAAATAAATGTATAAAAGAATAATTAAAATTTCAGCTTATTTCATCAACATTAAATATATTTCCAGTCATTTTATATAATATATTATTTCTATTCCAATCATTATTCACACAAATGCAATAAATTAATTTAACAATCAATAAATTTTATTTTGTCATTATATCTTACAAACATTAAATTCATATGCTATTAAATATCAAGGCTTAGTATTAAACAGAGTAAAATAAATAATAAAAAATTATATAACTATTTATAGTATAAGCATCAAATAATACTTCTTAACACAAATATTATATTTTTAGTAGTATTAAACACTACGAGTTTCCAGCTTACAAAATGTAATATTAATATCATTAAATTTTACAAAATATATTCGAATAAATAAAACTAAGCCGCTCTAGCCACAGTTGATAGCGCAGAAATTATATCCCTATACCTTAATGCAACTAAATAATTTACAATTTCAATATTTCCATCCAATTCAATTAAATGTAAAGGAGTATTGCCACATCTATTCACAGCATTAATATTACATCCTTTATCTACTAAATATTGCACAATATCAATATTTCCACTAAATGTTGCTTTATGTAAAGGAATGTTGTTGCTATTATTATTCACAGGATTAGCATCCGGATTTCCTGATTAGCATTGTTCTTCCTCGGTATCTCTTGCATCTGCAGCATTAATTGGCAATTCCATTCTTGTAGTAGACATATTATCTCCGTTCTGCGCAACATTTTCTTCCTCTAGAGACGAATTTTCCATGCTTGCTAAATTGTATTGCAGCATTCATTATGCTATATTCAATTTTACGTGCTGCTCTATTCAAAATTACAATACGGACTTATGCACTTCAAGTTACGAAAAATGTGCTACCATCAAAATATTCCATAATCATTTTATATCAGTCGAGAAGCATAAACGCATAAATTAAATACACGCTACTTTGTAGAGTAGGATTCACATGATATAGAAAAAAATAATACCAGTTCGCGTATTGTGTACACACTCCATACTTTGCACCAATTATTTCCACACACAAAACTTTTTGCACCGAGCATGAGAATGTTACTTTAAATTTTTCTACAGGTAAGCGTCAATTATTGTTATTTAAATTATGATTAAAATAAATTATCAGAAAAGAAAAAATTGAAGCACAATTACAAAAAGTATTATCATATCATAATGTTTGCATTGGAAAGTTTCATTTCGTTCCTCAATAAAAAGGATAAAGAAGAAAATAATTTAAGAGAACCCTCACAACTCAAAGAAAGAAGAGTGCACTGTTCTAATACAAAGAATTGCTCTGGTGTGCGAACCTTAGAAAAAATTGAGTCACAAAATGCACTAATCCGTCAACGCACTAAATATGGAAAAAAGATGAGGCACACGAAAAATGCGCGAAGTGATTTGTGTATCCTGCCTCAAATTGTTTAGCCACCCAACCCGGCAAGTGACCCAGTCACCCTTATGGTCAAGATCTAACGGGGGGGGCTAGCGTCAATGAAAATGAAGCAATTACAAGAATACAAAACAGCAACAGTTATAACGTTAGTATAATAATGCTAACTCAACCTCTTTCATGGTATAGCACACAACTCGAAATAGAGGATAAGAGGAAGGGGAGTTGTTGTCAAGTTACAGTGTTGCCCTAATTTTCGTTAGTTTAAAGAGTAATATTTAAGATAACGAAATTTTGTATTTCATAACGTGAGGTAAAATTCCGATGTAGCCAAAGACCGAATTAGACTTTGCTGGAAAAGTAGACAAATACCTCCTTGATTGCATCTGCTATGGCTTTTCGACCGTAGCAACTTATATTTTCAAACTGCAAATGCTTTGATGACCTGGGTTATAGTTGGCACTTTCATCAATACGAGGGATACTTACAGTTAGCATTCCCTCCTGGATGTGGTTTGGAATTTTTGTTGTTTTACCGACTTTGTCTGCATCTGCGATGCCTTCTGCTGAAATCTCGATGGAAATGTTATGGTCTGACGCGTTTTTTCTACGACAACATATACACGAACTGTGCGCCGACGCCGCTACTATTTCCACAGATAAAAATGGTTACTCCTGTTCTGTTATTACCAGTGGAGACAGTACCGAAGCAATCACAACGCAAAATAATTTAATTAGGTCTTCAGAAGAAGATCTACGAAATCTCTTTCAAGCATTGCAAGCAAACACAGAAAGTATTCGAATGAAGACCGAGGCAACTAAGGAGGAAGTTAACAGGAAGCAATGTGAATGGAAGAAAACACACTTAGCCAATTATACTCTCAAGCAACTTATTAACTTCACAGCGGATATCCAGAAAATCTGTGAGGAGTTCAAAAATGATATTGGAGAGTAGGAATAATTTACCCGCGGCATATTTCTTGGAAATTCAGTATGCAGTTACTTGCTGCTTCAATCTATTCGCATTCATGCTTATTGTAAGCTCATCGGGGTTTAGCCAATTTTTATGGTGTTGCCAGTGAATTTGTGTACGATTCGTATTTGAAATGATATTTGACTAGAATCCCATTTGTTTTTCATTGCAGCTACTAAAAACCCCAAGTTTATTGTGAATGGGAAAATTGTGAGAAGATGACTTCCTTCAATTGTCATTCGCAGCCGTTTTGGTTTATATTACAATAAAACATCGGCGAAAGCCAGTGACCTTTGTGAATACAATTTTGATTGCACGCGGAGATTTTTTTTGAAGAAAAACAGCTCAAAGATATTCAATGTCGAACTCTTGCAGTCAATTCTGAGAAGAATTAAGTGATTCCTGCGTGGAAATTAACGAATCATTTTATTGTAAAATCATCTGGTAATGAAAAATATCTTTAACGTTTTGTCACTTGAGAGATTTTTGTGTTGTAGTTCAATTTTTTATGCAATCAAACTGTTATTTCGGTTGGTTTTTCTAAATTGAAGCTTGTGTCATTCCGTAATTTCACTTATGAGAACTGATTTTGCTGGCAATGAACAATAGATTCATGCTATGAAATGTAGTACTCTTTCGGTGCAAATGTCTTAGTCTTGGTTGTTCTGTGACCATGCGAAGTCATAGGATTGAAATCCTTATGATGGATGTTTCATTCTGTGGCTGTTTGGTATTGCATTTATAGCAACGTATTTTAAGGAAAATAGCAATTTAATTTTATAATACTCTATATGTAATATCCATCGACAGTGTTTTATAAGTATTAGAAAAGGCCAGTTCATGCGTAGTCATTTCGGTATTACTTTATAGATTGTTGCTAATCGAATACTAATACGAACTATTCTGCTTATTATTGCGTGTTTAAGATATAATCTTCGCCCAGATATTTGCAGGTTTGAGAAGATAATGAAGCGAGTTATGGGCAACTTTTGCATATGTGTTCTGCTTCGATTCGTTGATTGTGAAGTATTTTTGATATGCGATATATTTGGTTATACTATTTTTTTTCCTTACGCTACGGCTAAGCATTTTTTTCTCTTCTATTTTACACAGCTCAAATTCTCGAAAATTCACTGTTTCTGTTTTAGGGAAAATTTGCCTCGCGTGACCTGATAATATCTGTTCGATGCTCAAGCAAGTAAATACGGATTGCACAAGTCTATACAGCTCTTGTTGCATTATATTTTTGTGGAAGGATACAAAGCTTTAGTCTACGATTAAGCTTCCATTAGCTCTTTTTGAAAATATCTCTCAAAGAATATCCCCGTTCATATTACATGTAGCGATTAAATCAATTTTTCCTATCTGTTTCTATTGTTTGATTTAATCAATGGTTACAAATCAGTTGGATGAAACAGGAAGGCTACTACTACAATTCGCTTGTTTCATTAAATTACCGGCTTTGCTTAGTTGCTACATTCTTACGCTGACTAAGACACGAATTTTCACCACGGCTTGTATATCACATGGGATGACTGGAAGATATATTGTGAATTATTTATGAATAATTTTGATCAGAAAAAACTGCTGATTTTTAGTGTCCTATTTGTTTGCTAATTCATCAATATGTAGAATGCTGCATCGTAACAATAAGTACCAAATATCGGCGTAAAAATAGAGTCGCAGATTTTTTTGATAGAGTTATTAGATGTGGTAACATGTAACTATTTTTAAATATGGTATGGAGTTTCTCTTCGCTTCAAAGAAAATGGAGGAAATAAAGCATCCAAATATGTAGGTCTACTAAGTGAAATAAATGTGTAATTTCTTCTATCAAAATTTCACTGTATATTTGAACACAATTCTTGGCGTTATTTTGCGGATTTTTTGCTTCATCTTTTCTTCGTTCAGTAGAATAATACATGGTTTCTGAATGACCTGTTAAGCTTATCCAAGTTCTTATAACTGCTCCTGTGACGGCTGTGTGTATTTTGGGCTCGTCAAACAATATCGCATTATTTTGCTTGAAGCTTTCATCTTTACTATATCAAACAAAATTACAAAGTAAACGCACTTCGCAAATTAACTTAGACATTTGTCGCTTATTTGACTTTTTCGTTGAATGCAGCGGTGCAGCACTTGGAAACTTTAAGAATATTTTGGTTTGCAATTTATGTCCATAAATTTCTAATTAAAGTATATCTGATCAAAATGGTAACGGAATATTATCAATTCGTGACTACCTAATTTTCTTTACTGCAGAAAAGTGATACAATAGTAAACGAAGGAAGAAATAATCTGCGGCTCATTAGAAAAGAGTAGCCGACAACAATCTATGTCGACCTTAAAAGCTAGAGTGATTGTAATGCAGAGAAATGGTAACGTTATTTTTGAGATGGATCATGCTTCAACCATACCACATAGGAAAAATGCTTTTATCTTCTCGGAATTCGTTTCACGTTGCTCGTAAAATATCCGAGTTATCTTCTACGTAATATTTAATTAAACAAATATACCTGCGTCTTTGCTCTATTCAAATACAAAATATACTTTCATATCATTTTGAAAGTCTTTCTCATCAAAAAACTAAAACATTGAGAGAAGACAAGGACTATTTAGACATTGCTAAACTGAAAGAAACTAGCAGCGGCCTCACAAATGAGAAAATCCTTAGTGAGCCTACATATAAAAAGCATTCTGGGAAAGCAAGTAGGCTTTTGGCAACTCCATGTACCATTTTGAAAATTAAGTAGCTCTTATAGGGCACAGCCATGTCAATACATATTTTCTGAATGTTTCAGGAAAGTGGTAGCACTGTGGTTTTTGTGTTAATTTCCTAGCGTCTAGAGTAAATTTTTGCTCGCTTACCAGGATAAATTAGCAGTCGCTGAACGGGCTTGAAACAAAAAATAAATTGAAACAATTAAAGTATGACGCGCTGTCTCTTATAGAGAATGAGCAACAACAGAAGATACACAGGAATGAATTTCTTTTACCCTAAAGGACAAACTAAGACTGATAATACAACAGCGCCTCGTGAACACTATAGCAGCGGTATAACAGAAATAAAGAATTGGCTTACCGGCTGTTACCTGATGGCTAGGACGATAGCCCTTGGCTGGAGCTTTTGCTTGCCCTCGTGCAGTTGCGATCTCGTGACGCGGTGACTTAATGATACTTTCCCTTTTCCCTGAATATTTTTAATTTCTTTCTCCAAGCATGAGAATTCCCTTCGGTTTGGTAACTGCTACCAAATGTAGGAGCAAGTGATGTGAAAAGCACTTGCTGATTGAAATTGTCCGAATATCCTTTGTAAGCTTTTACTGATTGTATTGCCTTTCATGGAGAATTTCTTCGATTATTAAATGAATATAAATGATAGTACAGGTTCTCAGTGTTATGGAGACGAATGCATCCTAAGGTCGCTCCATTTGTTCAATATGTAAATGCGTACCTTCTCGCTGTTTTCATTTTCTTTTTAAATACTTATACTTTCTGGTTTCCTTCCGTTCATCAAGGAAAATCGCTTTCATTTTTGAAGGCTTTTGTCACGATATGCCGCTGATCTGTCATTTTATAGCCAAAAATGTTGTCCTCTTGTCTTCTTAGTGTGAGTGAGTTGAATATGCTTCGTTTGATGCTCATGAAAAATTTGAAGTAAAAAGTTTCTTCTCTAAACAGCACCCTTCTCATGTGAGGGCTCCCCCTTTTGTCGTTATATTGCTTCTTGAAAAGGACTTTTTAATTCAAAATATGCAAAAGAAGAGCAGAGTGCTAACCATCCCTTGATACTTCCCATTTCTATTTTTTCCATATTCAAAAAAGTGAAAACTAGCATACTGTAGTACATTCTACAAGACTCGCTGCTACTTTGTTCTTTTTGAACTCTACCACATCTTAAGATGCAGTCTTTGTCAGCGTAGAGAAAAAGTTGCTGTCTTTTTCTGGGTAGTAATACATTTTGTTCTCTGTTTCTAAAGGCATCTAAAACGAAGCATCCACGGTGCTGCATTTTGTATTGATATCTTTGATAGTTTGTTTTATTGCAAACCTGTATTACTTTTGCGCAATTTCACTGTGGATTTGGTGATATATGTGCGTCTGCCTTTTAATCTCTTCTCGAATTTGTAAGCCATTTTAACCCAACTTTTGCATATTACCATAGCCTTTTGGTTCACCTCTTTTTCCATAGTTATTTCTCGTTTTTCAGTGCTAATGAGAAAGGCTGTAGATATTTTTCATCGTAGAATCCGTCATGTACGGTTAAAGTGTACTGTTGAAAGTCAAATGATTTCTTAATTGAGAACTATGCATTATCTATCTACTGTATATACACTTATTACATTTTTTTTTTTCATTTCAGCATGTGCAAGAAACTGTGACATACAACATGGGTGAGTTTTTTCAAATTATAATTCAAGCATACGGTGATAAAACCTGTTGATTGAGTGTGATATGTTTCATTGTAGAATTCATGCATTTCTTCTGCCACCTCTCCTTTACAAAAATTAACGAAACTTTTTTCTTCCATTTGCTATTGTTGGTTGTGTATCCCTCTATAAACCAATTCTTCTTTTGTGCAGTCTATTTTTTTTACTCTATAATATGTATTGTTTTATCTCTCTTTGCTTCTGCTGTAAAGTACTTGGTATAATTGTTCTGACAGACGTTTGTATACTCAAGAATTTCTATTTTGGTTTCTCACCCATTTGCTAGCAAAATAGAAAAAACAACCTAATATTTTCACTCTGTTATTCAATTTTTCTTTTTAGTTTTTTCGGGTATAAACCATGACCTATAATCGAATTCTTCTTCTATTTCCGTTATTTCATGGAGATTTTGTGGAAATCGTGTGATTCACGAGCATTTTTGAAGGGAAATTTCTAAAATAGTGTGAGTTCTGTTGCATAGGATACAATGATATGTTTCTATGATTTCTTTTTCATTCTCTAAAGAATCTCAAAAGAATGTCTATATTTTTTTGATACGTGAAGTATTGAGTAATTTTTATATGTTTTTCTCTTATCTTCTCTCTCTTTTTCCCTTCTCTTATCTTCTCTCTCTTTCCCTTCTCTCTCTGTTTCTGCAGGGTATAGAAAAAGATGTCTAAAAAGTATATTATACATGTATTATATAATTTCTTTTCACGGATATTTTGTCGTATTTCATTGTGTAAATCTTCTCTATTTGTTTCTTCTTTGTTATTTCTTCACACTCTCTCCTTCTCCTATGCTTCTTTTTGAAAATAGTCTACCCACATAAATACCTTTTTAACACTCCAAAAATATATATTATTTTGTTGATATACATGTTCAGAGTATATCCTTTTACGATTTCAGTTCTATCCATCCTCTCTTCATCAAGACCGTGTATCTCTATCCCTATCTATCACTGAAAGAAATTTTGGATGTTGATAGAATAAAGTATATCGTAGGGTGTCTTTAAATCGTATCCTCTTGGATATCTCTTCTTATATTTTATTTTTTGGAGTTTCTTTTAAATGGCATCCATCGAATACAAGGAGAAAGAGCCTACAGAAGACAGTTGCCTCTCACACACATTAGAAGAAGGTCTCACACCGATGTGTGTAGTGGAAAACGAAGAAGAGAATAAAATTCAAGAAACTGGAGAAGATGTAAAACCTATGTGTGATATTGTTTCTGTAAGTATATTTGAGAAAAGAAAACGGGAGAAAAATATTTTTTATAACAAGAGAGAGTAAAGAGAAAGAGTCTATATATGTTTTTAAGAGTATATAGAGATATATGGGTTTATTTGGAAAATTTATTAATATAAGGAAGGATTTTGGGTTTCTGAAATGAAGAGAGAGGGATGAAAGGGTGTGTGTGGATATCTATTATTATTTTATTTTTTGTAGAAGATTTTGTCTTGTGTTGACTTGAGTACATTTTTGAAAAACTTTAAAAAAAATATTCTTTAATGGAGTTGGGTAATCCTTTTGATTTTATTATTATTTTTTTTTTTAAATTTGATTTTTATTTATTTTTTAATTTGATTTTTATTTTTAAATTTTATCCTTTTTTTTTATTTTTTAATTTCATCTCTCTTTTTTTTTTTTATAATTTCATCTCTTTTTTTTTTATTTATAAAAATGTAATTATATACTCTTTCTATAGGAAGAGAGGAACACTGTATATACACATACCTCTCTCCGATCATCACTCTCTGCTGAGAAGACTGACGATTCTTCAATGATGGCAGACTCTTCTTTTGCTTTTGAAGAAGAACATCGTGTCACCTCTTCAAACATTCAACAAGAAATTTTTGAAACCGAAGAATCTACTAATAAAACAGGTAAACACACTTTGAGCAAGAAATTAGAAGATTCCATAAAGAAAATTTTTTTTGAAAGGATAAGCATCCATGAAAAATAACTCAAGAAGTTTTTTAATTCGTTTTGAAAAAATAGAATTAAAAAACAACACTATTTTAAAAGAGTTTAATAAATTATATTTTTCTCGTCTAAAAAGGTGAAAAAACGATGGAAATTTTTTGTTTTTATAAGATGCATTTAAAAATCCTTTTTTGTGATGATTTCTTTTTTTTAAAATTATATTTTTGAATGCTATTTCATATGTTTACTATATTCTTTAAAATAGTGTTATTTTGGATATATATATATTTTTTTTTTAATTTGATATATTATTTTTTTTTAATTTTATATATATTTTTTTTTTCGTTTCATTTTTCGTCCATTTTATACCTTTTTCTTCTCTCCTAATATATACTGTAGTGAATGGCCATCTCCTTGTTGAAAATGATGGTGAAACAAAAGAAGATGATGATAGAATTGTTAGAGAAGTAGAAGAACATCGAGAATATGCTCGAAAAATCACTCAAACAGAAACAGAACCAATAGCTTCTCAAGGAAAACTTCAAATGCTTTTAGATTATGTATGTTATATACATTTTTTAAATTAGAATATAAAAAATGATTAAAGAAGAAGAATATATAGAATACACTTTGTTTTTTTTTGGAGGGAAAATGTTAAGAATTCATTAAAAATCATGGAATTATAGCTCTGATGGAAATTTTTATTGATATGATGAGGGGGGAAGTGAGAGAAGGAGAAGCGATGAGAAGAGGAGAAGAAGGAGAAGCGATGAGAGAAGGAGAAGAGATGAGAGAAGAAGGAGAAGCAATGAGAAGAGGAGAAGAAGGAGAAGCGATGAGAGAAGGAGAGAAGCGATGAGAAGAGGAGAAGAAGGAGAAGCGATGAGAGAAGGAGAAGCAATGAGATGAGCCACTTTCTCTTTTTTCTATCTCTATTTTTACTTCAAGACTCTCTTTCTCTTTTTATTTCCAAGAAAGTATACTTTAATTTTTTTAATGTGGAGAAAAAACATCTGGTTTTTCTTGACAGTTTATTTTTACTTTAGATTTCAAAGTGTGTAGAATTTTTCATTTTCTTCTCTTCATTGTGTGAATTTTTTTGCATAGGGGGAATCTTACGTCAAATATATTCTCTCACAGAGTCGATGTACAAATGAAGAAGCAAAATCGTAAGTAAATTATTTTATTTTTAAAAAATTTTCTATGAAATAGTAATAATATTTCTTCTTTTGAAATTTATGCATCTTTTATTTCTCGATTTCAAAATATTTTTTTTTTATTATAAAATATATAAAATGTCTCTACACATCGTTTTTATACATGTTTCTCTTTTTTTTTTTTTTTATTTCCTTCTATATATATCTTTTCATCTCTTCTTTTTCATATATATATATATTTTTTTTTTTTTGAATGAATAAACAGTGATAAACAAAGAAAGCATCGAAGAGTATGTGAAGGTGATGATGATGAACAAATGCTTCGAGTAGTAGAAGATGAAATGTCTGGCCATCGATTGGTTACACGTCTCACAAGTTAGAATTATGGAAGAAGGAGAAAATAATTAAGAGGAGAAATTTTGAAAAAAATCATTTAGAAAAGGAGAAATTTTGAAAAAATAAAATTCTGAATTTTTATTTAAAAAAATAGATTTAATATAGAAAATTACTTCTCCTCTTCTTATTGAAAAGAAATTTAAAGTAGAAGATAAAAAAATGAAATATTTCTATGCTAGAATATATTTTTCAATCACTTTTTTATTTTTATTTTTTTTTATTTATTTTATAATTTTTTATTTATTTTTTTATTTTTTTATTATTGACAGCACAACCTTCCATTTTGTGTGGAACGGCCAAAGGCTATCAAATGGAAGGATTAAATTGGCTGATTAATCTCTATGAAAGTGGATTAAATGGCATTCTTGCAGATGAGGTGAAAAAGTAGAGAAAAATTAATAGTATGAAGAAGAGAAGAAATTAAATTAGAAAAGAATTTTTTTTTACGAAATGAATTTAAGAGAAATGGAATACACATGAGAAAATAATAATAGAAAATAGAAACTTTGTTGTGAATTAAAGTTAAGAAAAGTATTAAAAGAAGGAATATTATAAAAATAAAAAAAATGTACTATATACATAATGAGAAACTATCAGAAGAAGAAAGAAATAGTGTATTAAAAGTTTTATTTCATAGAATCCATTGAGAAAATGAAATAAAAGGGAATATAGTTGCAAAAGCTATTATCCTTTTATATATTTTATTTTTTAATTGAGGAAGAAAAAAAATTCATTTTAAAGAAACATCTCTGCTATAAGAAACTTACTGACTTTTATGATGATTTCTTTCTTTTTTTCTAGTTTTTGATTAATCGTATGTTTTTTCTGTTAACTCTTTTCTCTTTTATTTTTTTTACCGTCTTCTCTTTTTCATCTTCTTCATCATCTTCTTCATCTTCGTCATCTTTTTCATCTTCTTCATCATCATCCTCATCCTCATCATCCTCATCATCCTCATCATCATCTTCATCATCTTCATCTTCTTCATCATCATCATCTTCATCTTCTTCATCTTCATCTTCTTCATCTTCTTCATCTTCATCATCATCCTCATCATCCTCATCATCCTCATCATCATCTTCATCATCTTCTTCATCTTCTTCATCCCCCTTTCCCTTTCCCTCCCCCTCTCTCTTTTTCTCATTTTTATATTATTTTATATAAAAATATATATTTTTTCAGATGGGTCTTGGAAAAACATTTATGAGTATCAGTTTGTTGGCTTATCTCAGAGAATTTCGTAATATTAAAGGACCACATTTAATTTTAGCTCCAAAATCAACTTTAGGTGGAATTATCTTAGTATTTTATTAGAGGATGAAAGAAATTTTCATAATTGAAGTGATAAAAATAAATCATGGTTTAGGAATCATTTTATTTTGTTGTGTATATACTATAGGCTTACATCGTTTTTATATCTCATTTTTGAAGTAATTGAAAAGAGAAGAGAGAATAAAATTATAAATTAATTTATTTTCTTGTTTTTCTCTCTTTTCTATTTCATAGTGATCTGCTTTCTATTTCCTTTTATTTTTCATAGTTAATACATCTTTTGTTTATATCAAAAGAGTGTTTTCTTCTCTTATTTTATACGTACTAAATGCTTTGAAATCTTTTTTAGATTTACATATTTTTAGATCTTTCTCTCTCTCTTTTTCTCTCTCTCTATTCTCTCTCTCTCTTTATTCTCTCTTTATTCTCTCTCTTTCTCTCTCTTTATTCTCTTTCTTTTTCTCTCTCTCTCTCTCTCTCTTTATTCTTTCTCTCTCTCTCTCTCTCTCTCTCCCCCCCCCCTCTCTCTCTTTCTTTCTCTCTCTCTTTATTCTCTCTCTCTCTTTCTTTCTCTCTCTCTCTCTATTCTCTCTCTCTCTTTCTCTCTCTCTCTTTATTTTTTCTTTCTCTCTTTATTATTTCTCTCATCTCTCTCTCTCATCTCTCTACTCTCACTCCTCCCTTTCTCCTTTTCATTTCTATCTTTTTTTTATTCAGGAAATTGGATTAGAGAATTTCGACGTTTTTGTCCTTCTATCGATACGTTTAAACTTCTTGGAAGTAAAGAAGAGAGAGCATTGATGAAAATCAACGATCTTATTCCTGGAAAACATGATGTCATTGTTAGTTCCTATGAAATTTGTTGTAAGGAGAAGGCAATTCTTAAGAAATTCAACTGGAGGTATGGATGGCTGTTAAGAAAGTTTAAATAGTAGAAACGAATGGAAAATATTATTTTTATAAGGATGTTTTATTTTCTATAATGTTTTTGTTTTCGTTTGTTTATACTCTTTTTTTAATTTTTAGTTAATAGATGCATTACTTTTCTTTTTCAAATCCTCTTTCTTCTTTAATGTCCTCGCATTGCATTTCATCTTCATCTTCATCTTCTCCTCTCTTTTCATCATCATCTTCATCTTCTCCTCAGATCTATACGCATACAAGATCTCTAAAACTATAGAGAGTGATATATATATATATTTCATATACATATTGAACATTTCTCAGTATAGATAAAGGAAGGTTTGATGGATATGCTTTATCTTAGTTTTTTTTCTTTTTTTTTTTATAATTTAATTTCTATTTTTTTTATAATTTAATTTCTATATTTTTTATAATTTAATTTCTATTTTTTTTATAATTTAATTTCTATATTTTTTATAATTTAATTTCTATATTTTTTATAATTTAATTTCTATTTTTTTTATAATTTAATTTTTATTTTTTTATAATTTAATTTCTAGTTTTTTTATAATTTAATTTCTGTTTTTTTATAATTTAATTTCTCTTTATTTTTTCACAGATATATTATTATTGATGAAGCGCATCGCATTAAAAATGAAGCCTCTAAATTGAGTTGTACCGTTCGACAATTTAAGACACAATTTCGTCTCTTACTCACTGGCACACCTCTTCAGGTGTATTTTTTATTTATATTTTTGATAAAAATAGTTCATCAAAAATTGATGAATTCAGTAATATTTTATATATTTAAGCATGTATATTTGTAAGAGAGGAAAGAGGAGGTAGGTATATAGGAGTGAAGGAATAAAAAATAGAATGAGAGACTGTGAAGTGGAAGTACATGAAAAGAGAGAGAATGAGAGATTACAAGGACAACCTTTTCCCCCATATCCCCCCACCCCCCCCAAAAAAAAAATATATAAAAATAATAAATATATAAAAAAATAATAAATATATAAAAAA